>JBBPNI010000635.1:0-18650 GCA_038091135.1 Leccinum fibrillosum | reverse complement strand
CACCATGACGACAACAACACATGGTGACAACAACAACCGTCGCCGTCGTCCTGTTTGCCGCCATTGCCATCCCCGTCCCACAACAACAACAACAACATTGATGATGGGCCCTCCCCTCCCCTTCCCCATCTCACGACGACAATACGAGTCGTAATTGTCATCGTTGTGTTGTCACATCAAGGGGGCATGCACTAGCGTGGCAGTGTGGATGAGGTCTGGCGTTTGGTGGGTGAGGGAGCCTGGGGGAGGGAGAGAGAGGCACCCACCTTGTCACGTTTGACGTTGTCGTCTCGTTTGACTCATCGTCGTCTCGTCTCGTCGATGAGTCCGTCGTGGCGCGGTGCTGCCAGCACGCCGTGTTGTCGTCATCGCGTGGCATCCTCACTGGCACTGGTGGACCTGTCGTTGTCGTCCCGCCGTAAGTATCCGGAATGGTCTAGTGTTGTGACACCGTCACTGTGTGTCCCAGAGCTAAAATGTGTCAGTTATGCAGGACAGGACACCAGACACTGACGGTGACCTGTCAAATTGTTTTCCTTTGTTTGTTCCGGAACCTGCATATAACTACCCCACTTTTCTCCTGGCCCTTGAATTATACTCTTCTTTCTTGCCCACCACCGGTGGCCACTCTGGCATGTATGGGTCTTGTCTGCGCTGCATTCAAGTTGTGTGGTTGTGGACGGATCTCCTCACTTGGATGCCTATATCTTCCTGTGCCTCGCACTGGCATAGTGACTTTCCTACCACCCAGAGTTGATTTGCACGCAGTGATAGATTGCGCTGTCGAACAACTTATGGTCCAGGCCTCAGGTGTGGTGGATATTGGCCACCTGGGTCTTATGATGTGTTGTGCTCTTCCTTGAGATATCCTGCACATGTGTTGTAAATTGTTACTTCCTGTTTGTGTAGCACTAGTACTGTTGTCAATGTATGAGACTTTTGGTGACTGCCATTGAATTAATGACACGTGTTATGACGACATACTACACAAAAATGTGCTCGTCCGTCGCAATTGCTCCCATATCGGCCCCTGCGTGGTATATCCACATGGCACAAATTTGGTTGATCTTGCTCAATGGTTAACATATTTGGG
This sequence comes from Leccinum fibrillosum, assembly GCA_038091135.1. Classification (NCBI taxonomy): domain Eukaryota; kingdom Fungi; phylum Basidiomycota; class Agaricomycetes; order Boletales; family Boletaceae; genus Leccinum; species Leccinum fibrillosum. The sequence goes on along the minus strand of JBBPNI010000635.1, from coordinate 17,557 downwards.
CGATTCCTAACAGAGGATGGCAGTCTATTCCAATAGAAGCTTCGGCATGAGGAATAAATCTGTATTACTAGTCTACATGCACAAAAAATGCTGATTCAATGTGATCAATATACAATGATCTACGTCATGGCCAAATAGGAGAAATTGTATTGATTATCTGACAAGGGCTGTCAGATTTGTACAATTCGCGATGGAGGATAGCAGTATATTCCAATGCAAGCTCTTAGAGCAAACAATGCAATTTTCTGCTACATTTCGTCAATTTTGGTATTTATTAGGTGTTTATAAGACTTGATAAGAAACAATTGTTTTGAGTGATGTGGATGCAGCAGCAGCAGCACCACCTTCCCAGGCCAATGTCATCAAAGACACGGAGATGCTGAAGGCAACCTAGATCCAACAAGGACTATGGCACCTCAACAATCACAAAGACACTGGAGGGGAATGTGTAGGATGGAGGGAATCCAACCAGAACAAGACTGGCTTGTTCGGTTGCTGCATTCAAGTATTTATACTAATTACATGTGTGCACAGACCAGCTTAGGGCCGGTCTGGATAAGCTGTGCTATCTATTATGGTAAGTGTCCAACGGGTGCTACCAGGATAAGTCATGTGACCTGTGGCTGTGTATGTCACGTGACTTGGAAAAGTAAAAGGTGAGTAACGAAAGGTGAAGTTTATAAGTGGTCACGTGACCTCGAAAAGTGGAAAATGAAGAGATTTGTAACAATAGAATGCTATGGTAAATGCACGCATAGAATAATGCTGTTTCATCTGTATTGAAAATGTCACAGAGCTGATAGCCAGACTTCTCGATAAGCTCTTGTAAATGATGCCATTCCTTTTCAACACTTGTGCTCGTCACTGAAGCAGCCTCTCCATGGTGTTTCAGTTGCTTTAGCTTGGTTCTCGACTTATATCGACTAAGCCAACCATCACTAAGGCTCAATTGCTCATCATTGGGAATGCAAGCAAAATCTGCAAATTGTTGCCATTTTTGACACAAAACCTCGCTGGTGAAAAGAATGCCATCGGTCATGGCTTTTGAGACCCATAAATCCAACATCTCGGTGATCTCGGGATGCTGCATCTGACAAATCTGTTTTGCTGAGTAAGCTGCATCTGTGCTATGTGCATATTCATTCTGCAGCTTTTCTTCGTGTTTGCACCAGTCAGATATCTTTGGCTGCTTGAGTCGAAGGTTTGGGTAAATCCGATCGAAGTGCTGTGCCGTTTTGCTCTGGTTGTTCCCATTCGCATGATGCCAATCAAGAATTTTGATCTGCTGTATCAAAGTCGCATTTTCTCTTCCTGGGCCTGTATGTGGAGATTTCACAATGTCCTTTTGCTCACTTTGGCTGGATGGATTCAGTTCTGGACCTGAAAATGGCCCGGGGTTAGCACAAAATTTAAAATTAAAGAAATTCATATGCTTGCGCTTCTTTGAAGGAGTTTTGTCCCCAGCAAGAAGTCTGAGCTTCTCCACTAGAGATTGCTCATGTGAATTCAATCTCTCGAGTCCTCGTTCAAAGTCTGATGCATGGTCAAGGAGGTCAACCACACGTTCTTCATCAATAAGGTTTCCTTCATTGTCCAACCAATCCTGATCAGCTTCCAACACAGGCTGGGAAGCCTTAAGAGCAGCCTTAAGACTTGTTTTCCGGTCTGATATCTGCCATCGGAGCTTGGCTAAGCCCTTTCTCAGCATCTCAACAGGCTTCATGGTGGGAAGGTGGATGGAGTTTGAGTGGTTCTCACAGTTCAAGTGTTCGAAGAACCCAAATTATATAATATGTATTCCAAACTTGGTTATATGTCATCATAATTATACATATCCATAACCCATACTTGGGGGTTAAATTGCTATGGGTATGGGTTATGGATTATGTCCCGAAATCACTGCAAACCAACTTGGGAAATCAAAAAATCTATGGGTTAGGAGGGAGTATGGATTATACCTGGTATGGGTTAGGAGGGAGTCAACTGTACGGGAATCCGCGACCAATAGGGCGAGAATCAACAATCTAATCGACCTCAAACTCTTCGGTGCCTTCATCATTGACAAGCACCGGTCTGGCGGACAACTGGTTGTCCCAGTAAGGGTTCAATATAGGGTTTGACTCGAGAGATGTTGACGATATGTCGAGCTTTCACGGATTTGGGGAAGAGTAATCCCACGCTATTGGTGTGAACTTTGATTATTTGGTAAGGACCAATCCAGCCTTCTGTTAATTTACGCAACGGGCGCTCATCAAGAGCGAGGTGTTCAGTGCTGAGCCAAACAAGATCCCCAATTTTGTATTCTGGCGCAGCTGATCGATGCTTATCTGCCTACAGTTTCATTTGTTCGCGTGTTCGCTGAAGCGTGTCTTTAGCCTTTTCAAGATTGGCTTTCATACTATCCTTGGCAAACTCTTTAGCGGCCAGGGCCTTTACCGATGTCGGTTCAAAACTGAGATGTGGGGCGAATGTTTGAGTCAACTGGAAGGGAGTGAAGCCAGTTGCGGACAAGCGAGTGTTATTGAAATTAAACTGAGCAATGACAAGCCATTCGATTTATTTATTTTGTTTTTTTGCAGTGAAGAGACATTGAGTTCGCGATTAATATGCTCCATTTGTCCACTGGCATCGGTTTGGGGGTGGTATGCCATGGACATCTTCTTTTCTATTTTTAGCAGTTTGAGAAAATCGACCATCATTTGACTAGCAAATTGGGGTCCGCAATTGGAGATGAGGGAATCAGGAAGTCCATGATGTTTCCACACGTAATCCCGATACAATTCGGCTGTCCCTTTGGACGTAATGGTTTTCGTGGTTGGTACAAAGGCTACTTTCTTCGAGAAGCGGTCTACCACTACTAATACATTGTTGAAACCATGTGATGTTGGGAAGCCAGTAATGAAGTCGGCTGACACGTTTTTCCAGGGTCCTTCAGGAACTTCCAAGGGTTGCAATTTTCCGGCTGGCGGAAGGTTTGTGGGTTTCATGTGCGCACAGCACTCACAGGCTTTACAATATTCCTGTATGTCCTTCTTAGCTCCTGGCCAAGAGTAGTATTTCATGAGGAAATCTTGTGTCTTTTCAGCACCTTTGTGTCTGAAGATTGGATGATCGTGGAATTGAGTCATCATGTCATGGTGGAGTTCTTTTGGAACCCAAAGTTTATTGCTATAACCGGAAGGTTTTGTCAAAAAAGGAAAAGAAAACAAAGTTTGTCAACTTCATAAAGCAATCTATGGCTTAAAACAAGCTGCCATTAAATGGAATAAAGCTTTACACAAATCCCTAACTCAAATGGGATTCAAACGTACTGTCTCTGATCCTGGTGTTTACATCAAATACATAGGAAAAGACAAGATAGTGTTTGTTGTCTATGTAGACGATGCACTATTCATGGGAAGTAACACTAAACTAAACCTCAAGCATATTAAAATATTCACTACACAATGGGAATCTCAAGTATTAGGAGATGCTAAAGAATATCTTGGTATGACAATTACTAGAGACCATTCTAAATGAACTCTAAGACTAGATCACATTGCCTATGCTGATAAAGTTGTCAAATGATTCCAGCTAGAGAATGCAAAACCTGCTAGAACACCTCTTCCTTCCGGTTATATACCTATTCCTAATAAGGAAAAGGAAGATAGTAAGCAAAGGTCACAATATCAGTCCATAATAGGACCATTACTATATATTATGCTTGGTACTAGACTGGATCTTGCATATTCCATAATCAAGATGTCACAATTCTCGGCTAATCCATCTGAAGACCATGTGAACCAAGCACTATATATAGTCCAGTACCTTTCATATACCAAAAATGTATCTATTACATTTAATGGTTTAGCTAAACATAATGGCTTCTCAGCCTATTGTGACACCGACTGGGCAGGTGATACAGAAACTAGACGATCTACCTCTAGATACTGCATATTCCTTGCAGACACTATCGTCTCTTGGTCTTCACGTAGACAAAAGGTAGTTGCTCTATCTTCTACAGAAGCAGAATACATTGCCATGACAGAAACTGCTAAGCAACTTGCTTGGATACGATCTCTCTTCATAGAAATAGGTCATGAGATCAAAGGACCATTACCACTTAATTGTGATAATCAAGGTGCTATGTTTCTAGCTTCGAATCCTGCTCAAGAAGGAAGATCTAAACACATTGCAATCTGATACCATTACATTCGAGATGCAGTTCAAGAACAAAATGAACTTGAATTATTTTATATACCCACTACCAATCAAAAGGCTGACATCTTTCCGACTTGGTCTTACGAATTACCCTAAACAGACATAGATTACCTAATGGTTTACCTAATGATACCACTAGAGAAATTGTCTACTCGAATAATTGTGTTGTTTGACCTTTTTACATCCCATATGTATTCCCAGTCTTTTGTTTGGTCAACTTTACCCCTGGCCGCAAGAGGCATGAGTTTATGTGTCCACTAAATCGCGTTTTTCGATTTTTTGGACTTAGACAAAATTTTGCACATCAGCTCAACGAGGAAAAGTGTTAAAACAATAGTTATTCTTGTAATTCTTTCAATAAAATACTATCGAGTCTAGACATGATCTAGACCTTTCATTTACGATTATGTAATGTAGATTAGATGTAGATAAGAGCTACATTTCTACTTACTAAGGCGTGACTCATTATGAGTCACACCTGTTAGTGATCATGATAAGAGTTACTATGCTATTGGATAGAACAATCTTACATGATCATTCTATGATATTCTATATCACAAGACCAGGTAAGTTATCCTATTTGTGCTAAATATCTATTACTAGTATTGAGCTAATTTCTGTGACAGTTGCTTGTGGTGGCTGACAAGGCGGCTTTCTGAAATTGCTTGGTAGCAATGTGGCCAAACACAACCAAGGTCGACATTCCATCAAGCCACAACATCAGCAAGGCTTTCATTCACAACGAGTTCGTCGACTTCATCAAGCAGCTCAAGGAGGAAATTCAAGTTAGCCACATCTTCACTCCCTTTTCTTCTTGCGCTCACACGTTCAATAAAAGTCACCGTCCACTGGTTGTGTCTCGACAACCATGGACCTCTGGTCTGTCGAACAAACCAAGGCAGCATTTTTAGGCATCACCGCACACTGGATCCAGGTCGACGAAAGCCCTACAAAGTGGACATTACACTCGCAAGTAATCACCTTTCGGGCCTTTTTGGGTGTACACAGTGGAGATAACATTGCCCATTACTTCGTTGGCCTTTCTGAGAGGGCCAGTATCGTTACTCCAACATCCAGCAAGCTCTTCTGTCTCACCACTGACAATGCTTCCTCAAACGACAAAGCCACCAACATAGCTGAGCGCCTTCTCCACCATCATCATATCTACTCTTTCAATTCTGACCTGAATCGCCTCGCTTGCCTCACACACGTCATCAATCTTGCCATCACCGCAGTCCTTGCTGCTGTCATGAAAATATCCAATGTCGATACTACAACAAACATTTGGGAATTTGATCCCATGCTTCCAGAGAACCGGATGTTCAACGACTCCGAGTCATTGGATGTTGTTACCACCATCTGCACGCTTGCCATCAAGATGCAGTGCTCAGGACAGTGGATTGAATACTTTGAAACACTTCAGACGAAGTGCGGTGTTACGATCGTCTCCGAATGTCTCTATGTATCTCTTTTCTCCTCTTTCTTCTCTAGCTATCACCTTTACTTTGTATTCATCTTGTATCATAGATCTCAGGTGATTTCGCATCTCATTCTACATCGCTGATGATCCACAATTCTCCTCTCCTTGTTCCTATTCTTTCCTATCTTCATTCCGACATTTCCCTATCTCACTCTTATCTTCTGACTCATGATGATGTCATTGCTTCATCATCCTTCTGTCATTGCTTACTATACATCTAGACCTCCACAGCTTCTGACTCATTCCTTGCTGCAGATGACTCCTCTCTTCCATGTGATTCCATTGCCTTCCATCCTATAGTACTTAAAGACTTGTCTCTCTGATCTGTATCTCTCTAAGCTAGAGCTACTTGAAATCCCACCTGAGTTCTTAGCCTACCTCGAGTCCCTTCGTCCCTTTGCCCTCTCAGCTCCTCTGCCCTCTTTGGGTGTATCCCTCAGTCCTTAGCCTTAGTCATCTTGCCAGGTGTTACACTTGCTCAACGAATCATCAGTCTTGGCTTCGTCCCCACCTTCAAGTCTATAGCTGACCCTACCTGGGCTAGCTGTAACATGCGGCATCAATCCACCTCTGTCAATCCTGTTGCACAGCAACGTTCAGTGGGGTACGGCGGATGGAATGCTCGCCCAACTCGGAGCTCATGAGCTATGTCAGGTGTGTATATATGGTCACTATTGATCTTTTCACAGTACTGATCACTGTTTCCATTGTTCCAGCCTATCAATATGTTCATCAACTCAGTGGATGAGCTTTATGGCCCCATCACAAGATTCACAATGGTCCAGCATGATGGATGTGTGAAGTGCATTTCGTGGATGAAGTTTGCTTTATCAATGAGAGACTGGGAACATGTTCATGATATACGTTCCCTTATTGCTGTAAGCCTCCTATTACAATTTCACTGCAATAAACTAACTATTTCATCATTTTCATGGACTCGGACTTGGACCGGCGATCAGGATGCAAATAATATCCAACAACTCTTCTTGGACAAAGGCTGTGCTACTCTTTGGCGTGCAATCCCCGAGATCGAGGAGCTTCTGTCAGCATGGGAGAAGAAACGGGCACTCCCCCAGTACTTGGCTTACAGGAATGCGCTCCAAGACGGGATCGGCAAAGTCATGAAGTACTACAATTGGTTTGACGACAAGCCAGTATATATTCTTGCACTCGGTGAGTCCTTGCCTATACTATATTGTTTTTAACTCATTTGCTAACCTGCTACATTTGCAGTTCTCCACCCTTATTACAAATTAAACTACACCAAAATGGCATGGGGTGGAGCCGAAGAACAAGCAAAGGAGATCGCTGCCGGGAATGAGCATGCCAAGAACTGGCATGATGAAGCACTGAAAGTCGTCGAATCGACAATGCAAGAATATTGGCAAGAGAGAGAAGGTGCCCATGGTGTGGACGCTGCCGCAGGAACTCCACAGTGAGATGATGGGACGCTGGAATCTGAATATGATCATCACTGTCACACTCTAATTGAGCAGGCTGGGCATTGTGCGACACTAGGATGGGCGGTGGAACTGTGGCATTACTTTGCTGATCTACCCAAGAACATTACGAAGAGCATGGACATCATTGATTGGTGGGCAAAGCATTCCACCACATATCCTACCCTCACACGCATTGCACAAGATGTTTGCGCTATCCCAGCATCATCAGTTCCTTGTGAACAATTGTTTTCAGCTGGGGCTGAAATTGCCACGGACTGGCATTCATGTTTGGATGCTGACAAATTTGAGGAACTTCAAATTCTCAAACATGCCTGGCACAAGTCAATTGTTGATCATGCAGGCCTGAATTTGAAGAAGGTGACGGAGATCTATTTGCAAGAGTATCAGGAGTTGTACAAGTGTGACAAAGAGTTTGATGACCTGGTGGATCTTACCGGTAGTGACATGGACGAGTAGTTTTTTTCATGTAGTATGTTCAGTCCTAACCGGTTTTGTATGGTCTTCATAAATGTCAGTAGTTGCTGTAACTGAGACTGAGACCGTCAAAGACCGACAAAATCGGTCTTTATCAGTCCAGTCCTGTTTGGTTAAAGTCCAGTTAGGTCCTGGTTTTTGGCCAGTCCTGAGACCGGACTTTTGAACACTAAGATTCTTCAATGGATGATTTCATCAAAGAGGCCTTTGAAGAGCTTGGCCTACAAGCTCGTCCCCTCAGCATACAGGTTTGTTGACCCCATTGATGGTGATCCTGCCAAGTACAACATGATTGTCCAAGAGAACCACGACCACGTTGAGACTCTTAAAACAAAAAAAAATCATTTGTCTATTTGGTGCATGTGTCTCGCATGGCGTACGGTTACCCGAGTCCACTGATGGTCGACGGTCGTTCGGATCCCATCATTTCACAGAACCCCAAGGATTGGAGCGTGTATGATCTGATGTACAGGAACCGCATCATCAATACTATTTCAATGGGAAGAATAGTGATGGCATCAAGTATGCTAGTTATTTCACACCATTCCCAATGCTTACACTGGCCTTTGTTCTCACTGTGGTATGTTGCTCAGTTGACACAATCAATTACACTGACTGGGATTGATTGGTTCAGCAGATCAAAGGTGCTATTGACGAATGCCAGGGCATGGGTACACACAGTACTGTCAAATTTGAAGGTAAAAATACAAAGCAATATATGACCAACATCTGTTACATCTCGCACTGCTGGAAAAGACATGTTCAAGTTCACCTGGAATCATATTGCCAAAAACCCTGGGGTGAGGAACTTGCTCAAGGGGGTGTTAAGTGACTTGCTGGCAAAGGGCAGGTAAGTGGTTCACATGTGGGGGTGCTCCAATGTGTATTGCTCAATGTGAGATGCTTACAGAGAGAAAGCCGGCAGTGCCCCTGTGGCCATGATAGGAGAGAAGGAAGAAGAGGTCTTTTTGGATGAGGAATTTTTGGCAAACTCAATGCAGCAGTGGTCAAGGGGGTGAGGGATCCAAGGCTGGGAGTGAGGGCTGGGCATGCAGGGGGCTGGATGAGCAGGTGCGAGCAGGGCAGGTGAATGGGTGGGCGAGCGGGATCTTTGTATACAAAATAGAATCACCCAACAATGGATGGTTACAAGCAACAGCGGTGACTGATTTGATCGGATTACAGAGCAACTGGACAGGACTACAGAAGCTAATAAAAGTCCAGTCCGGTCCGGTTTTTGACCAGACATTTGGGCAACCGGACCAACACCGGTCCTGCTACAACTCTTAGTATGGACAACCGGCAACCGGACCACAAGAAACAGGTTGTTACAGCTGGCCCGGGTAGGGTCAGTTGTAAACTTGAATGCGAAGGCTAAGACGAGGGATTAGGCCGAGCAAACTTAACATCTGGCGAAGCTGAAGGACTAAGGGTTCTTTCGAGGAGGAACTCACGAAGAGTCACGTCACTCGAAGACTAAGGCTAAGGACACACCCGAGGTGGGCAGAAGACTGAGACACACCCAAGATGGGCAGAAGACTGAGGGATGAAGGAAGAAGCACTCGAGGTTTTCAGAGGATACTCGGTGGGATTTCAAGTAGCTCTAGCTTAAGGGAATACAAACGAGGAGGGAAGTCCTTAAGTACTACGAGATGGAAAGCGATAGAATCGCAAAGAATGGAGGAGTCATCCGCAGCAAGGAATGAGTCAGAAGCTGCGTAATGCTATGTTGTACAGTAAGCGAAGAATGATGAACGATATCATTGTGAGTCAGAGGAAGAATCATAGAGATAGGAATGTATCGGACCAGTGATAGGAAAGAGTAGGGATGGGATCGGAGGAAGGCGGACCATCAGTGATGTGAATGATGCGAAATCATCCGAGGTCTATGGTACATCGTGAATAACAGGTAGAGACGATAAGCGAAGGAAAATGAGAGGGAAAAGAGATACATAGAGAGTCTTGGAGACAATCGTAACACAGGTCCTATCGGTCTTACAAGCGGTTGCCACCAGGTTTAGACCCGTCGACCCATAGACCGGTTTTCAGGCTTGGCAACCAGTGGACCGGAGTTAGTACACACTCGTAGCTACCATTCCATCAAGTTTTGATGTGGTTCTGACCATTTCCCATGGAGATACGACCGTTTCAGATGGGCATGTCAATTTCGAAAATATGTAATCTACACAAATAATGTTATACACCTATTACCTGTGTTGGTAATGCTTACCGATGGCTGTACCGAGTCTGCTACATACCCCTGGCTATCATATGAACCAAGATTTAAGTGATTCTGACCGTGTCCCATAGAGATATGAGCATTTATAAGTGGCATGTCATTTTTGTGAACATGTCAATAAACACATTTAGTGTTCTAACTACTTGTTAAACTCAAAATATGTGTCTAATACGACTGTAGATGAGTGAATATGGTTGTGAATAGTGTATACTCAATTGAATAATTCAATATGAAAGTGAATATTGGATGATATATTCATATCTGGCTCAAAAAATCTCAAGAAAATGTGGAAAAATCACCAAAAATTATGGAATGTACTATAATACATAGGGGGTGGCTGTACACCGGTTGCAACCGGTCCTAAGCAGTTGCCAAAATTTCACCGAAGCTGGCAACTGGCAACTGGACTGGTCAGGACCGTTGCAATAGTCCTGACCAGTCCAGTTGCAATCAGTTGTGGTCCAGTCCGGTTGCCAGTCTTTCAAATGGTCTGCAACTGGACTTCGAAACACTAGCTACACTAGCTATGTATTCTACATGGCTATCTGTCTAGTCGGAAATGTTGAAAAGAGAGTCAACCTTTCACATGCACAGCCACGTAGCACGTAGCTAATCATAGCAAGATGGGTAGTGTTTAAAAGTCCAGTCCGGTCTGGTTTTTTGCCTTTTTTGGAAAAGACCGGTCCAAGACCAGTCCTGGGAATTTCCTGATATGGAAAAAACTGGACCAAGACCAAAAAAGACCGGTCTTTTGGTCTTTTTCGGTTCAGTTCGGTTCAGTCTTTCAAAAAGACCGAAAGACCGACCTACTGAAACATACTACTGACTCCTGGCTTCCTGCCCATAATTTTCTTATGTAAATTGGTTCAGAGACCGTCGAGATATCAGTATTTTAAAAGTACATGTCATTCTCGAGTTGATGGACTTACAAAACCCATTTTGAGGTACTGAAGGCAACCTAAATCCAACAAGGACTATGGCACCTCAACAATAACGAAGACACTGGGAGGGGACTGTGTAGGATGGAGGGAATCCAACCAGAACAAGACTAGCTTGTTCGGTTGCTTCATTCAAGTATTTATACTACTGACAGGTGCGCACAGACCAGCTTAGGGCCGGTCTGGATAAGCTATGCTAACTAATATGGTAAGTGTTCAACGAGTGCTACCAGGATAAGTCATGTGACCTAGAGCTGTGCAAGTCACGTGACTTGAAAAGTGAAAAAGTGAGAGACAAAAGGTGAAGTATATAAGTGGTCACGTGATGCTGACTAAGCAGGTCACGTGACTTGGAAAAGTGGAAAATGAAGAGGTTTGTAACAATAACCTATTGAACTTCGTGCTGTTAATACAGTGACCGAGGTATGAATAATCACCGGAGGAAGGCTAGCACTGATGGGAAGCTCAATTCAGTTATGAGCGTAGATCATACATCTATCTCTCTATGTATACTCGTGTGTCTCTGATACAACATGTCTGGACATAAGTCTCGAGTCATGTGTAGGAGAGCTTATAACACTCGTAGGGACATAGGAGTAGGCTCTACTAGTCAGCGTAGTAGGGAATATCACAAGTGTGTTCCTAACACTTGTGGTCTCTACACAATAGTATCTCAAGCTGTGAGAGCCCTGTGGAGCACAGCGAGTACCTATGTAGGTAATCTCATGATTGGTTAGATCATGGAATACTGACATCTCACAAGTATCACAGGTGACGGTGATCCTTGTGGTCTATGGTAGGCTGGTGTACTGAAGCACCATCACTACCTTCTCTCCCTAACCTTATAAGGAGGAAAGATATCATTCATATAGGTATTATCCTGATATGTATGATATATAGGTCGTGAGACCTATTGTCTATTCATTTGATTATAGTGAGTTGTAGACATAGTACTATCTCACTCTCATAGATGCTTATATATCAAGTCTTACCCTTTACCAACTTAATGGAAGGTATGTTCATAGAACATAGACGATGTATTAAGCAGTCTTGTGTAGACTCAGGGTTATCCTTCTGTGAGTGCAGAAGTCCTTAATATTATAAGGGTGGATGGCCCACTATATATACTACAAGGTATGTTTGTATCTATTGTGGTCCATAGAATGTTGTAGAACATTCTTGATGATTATGTAAGAGTTCTAGCCAATGGCATAACGAACTCATGGAGGATATTAGTAAGTATATAAGAATATATGAGTAATATCCGAATAGTCATCCAATAGCATAAGTATCTCAGTCACGTGGTGTGACTGTGACGGATCATAGATGATCCTGACCAATAGCATATAATGCTCTTGGGTGATAGATGATCCTATCCAATAGGATATAGGACTCATGTCACATGCGTGACGTATCACATGGATACTTGCTATGTGGATCCTAGAGATAGTCTTTTGGACTATACTCTTGATAGCGTATATGAGATGATATGACTATCAATCTCATTAGGAATAATAGTAGATGAACTACTATATTTCCAACAGTCAGTATGTACCTGTGCACGCGGACCACCACCACCATCTAGGTCATTTCGAGATGCCGTACATCTAAGTCAAGTCAGTTTTATAAATATAGAACGGAATCAAATTAAAGCACGCATACCTTGCACACCAGCCTTGCATGATACATGCCAAGAGGGCCTGCTCGGGGTAATCTGCAATGTATGGGCCTAGACCATATATAACCCGTCAAAAGTGGTCATCAGCACAGCGTGTGACACACGGCTGTGTCATCGCAGGCAGAAGGGACTGCAATATTGCCACGAGAGATGCGTGAAACAGTTGACGGCGGAATCGACGAAATTCGGGGTCATCCTTATGTGCTCGATCAGCTATGGAACGGAGGTTACAAGGTTGAGTCAAAGATGATTGGTGTGTAAAACGTACTTACTTTTGGGGATTGCAAGGAAAGCAAGGAGTGCCACCGAATTGCGATGTGCACGGCGTACGTTGTTATGCAAATTACCCAGTGAAATGTAAAGAGGGTAGTACTCGGTTTGACCTGTGCCAACAGAGATGGTGGTTTTGTCGCTTCCCAGAACAATGGGTGCAAACATTGCACCATGAGTTGCTGGATCTTCTCTGATTTTTTCCTGGATGGTACCGTGAGCAAAGTTAGACGTGTACGTATAATATAGAAATACATACACATTGGTTCCAAGCCCATTGCCCGGACATAAGATCGCCGACCTCACGTTGCCCATGCTCATCGGTCACGATCTTGGGTGCATAGTCAATACCCCCATCAAAATCCCGATTGGATAGCTGATTCTCAAGCAAAACCTGCGGGTCTCGATGCCATACATCATATTCAGCCATCATCCAATTGGGGGGATCTTCTGGTAAGGGTGCCGAGTACTTGACCGCAAATGACTGCCAAGGGGCATCGCCATGAATGACCGAATCGATCGTCTTGTATAAATCTCTGTGAGAGTGAAACGAGGGATCGTCATCATTGTACAGGGCAGCCATGATCACAATGAGCTCATCAATGTTCCCGGCTGTCATCTGTTCTTTCCGGTATAGAAAATCGGAGAGTTCAAAGTCCGGCTGGCTCTTGAAAGGCTGCCAATCATCTTGAGGAAGGTTCCTGCGTGGCAACGGTGGCATGCCAGCGGGATAGTCATGACCCCACGCATCACAAGGTCTCCCTGATTTTGTCGAAGTCAGTACATGGAACAAAGATTCTTGGCAATCACAATTACCGTTGATGAACGGGTGATATCGCACCCGTTTGCGCTGATTGTCTGCACCAGGGGAGCTAGGCCTGGTCTCTGAGTCGCAATAATCATTTTCTAGCTCGGGGGCATCATGGTCAAGATAGTCCTCTACATCTGGTACAGGCGCCAAGTTGACTTGAGTGCGGTGGATTCGTGCGTGTCGTTTAAGTCCTCCACGTGTATGGCAGCTCTTCATACATCCAAGAAATGTGCAGATGAAGGATTTGGGCCGGTAGGTCTTTCTTGCATGCATAGTAGCAAGTCAAATGTAGGTGATTCGAGGCTGTTGATCAAATTCGTCAGCGCGACAAACAGTTCGTTTGAGATAAATTATACAACCGTCAGCCATTAGGGTTTGGCAGCATAGCCAGTCCAAACGGGGGTACATAACCTAAGAGGCAAGGATTGAATAAACTAGTAGGTAGCCCGGGGGTCCGCAAACAATCAGTCCCAACAAGGGCACATACCATCTACGAAAGCAAATTCAGTGGGGCAACAAAGAGATTGATTGTCCGTGTTATTGACTGTGGTGATTGTTTAGGTGGTGGCCGGTTGAGAAAAAAAAACGACATCTAGAGCGTCTCTTACCTGAAGCAGTCCCTCTCCATCACAATGACTGAGCCTCCCAGTCGTTCTATGAACACTCGCACAGCAAACAAGATGCGACACCCCGGCATGCCTGACAAACCTGCGCCCAAGCGGAGCAGTCGGGCTGTTCAGAGCGAGCACGCTGCTCACTTGAAGGCGACTGCAATGGAGACACAAGAGCGCCAACAGAAAAATATACAAGCTGCAGCTGCTATCGAAAACGACCTGCAAAAAGGATTAGCAGAACAACATGTGGCTTTTCATAACACAACCTCAAGGGTTCTCAAAAGGCAACCTGCCTACTTGTCGCTCCCCGACTATGTTCCTGTTGACAAGCCCCGATCGGCCATCACCGGCCATGGTGCTCGTGTGACTGCCAGTAGGCACCTGGGACGCCAAGGTAAGTGCTTTGTTTCATACATGCAATGAATCTCACCTTTTTGCATTTGGATGGGTAGAGGGAGACGGCGATATTACTACAGAAGACGCAGACGATGATCTAGTAGTTATTCCTACGAGTCAGCAGTCATGCAAGGAAGCTGATGGTCCAACGACTACACCTTCCACTGGCAGACGGGGTTTGAGGGCTTCATGCGAAAGCGTCGAGGCTGCACGTCAAGAAGCCGGACTTGGACTAGTACCTGACGGCAAAAGTAGCGTGAAGAGAAAGGCTGGCGCGGAGATAAGGTAAGCATACCCCGAATGTCACATGATGTTTCACTTAGTCACTTGTATCATTGTATGCAACAGCGTGACAGTGTCACAGACCCCCGCCAGGAAGAAGTCCAAGACTCAGGTTCTACCGGTGACTGGTCTCAGAGAGCAGTACCACAAGAACAAGAAGGGCAAACTCGGACTTGGTCATGCACAGCAAGGCCCATCAGCGAACGGTGAGGATGAACTTATGGATGGCGGACTGAACTTGTTTGGTGGACTGCCGGACGAGGAGGAGAGCCAATGGCAACCTCTCCCTACCAGCTTGAAGACCGTGTCTACGCCCTCCAAGATGGGTGATAGTAATGCATCGAAAGTCACCACAGTAAGTCAACATGTTCTATTGTCATCACAAACTACTCAAACCTCTCGTTGCTAGCTAACCAAAATTATACCTAACAACTTGAAGCCTCAGGAGCGCCTGGCCATCAGTGGTCCCTTCAGCAATGCTACCTCCAGCAGTACCAGTGCTAGGTTGCGCCCGTCCTACCAGGATCTCCCGAAGGGAGCACAGCGATTGTTCAGAACGATCTTTGTCCCGCTGATACGCCAACATGCAGGAACGTTGACAAGTCCTTGGAGCACCGAGCAGATGCTGGAACCGATGCAATGCTGCTGGGACACGTTAACGGAGGATCAACCGGACCTCGAGCACACCTTTGACGAGGATGATCCAATCTATCGCTTGGTAAGAGAAGTTGGCCCCGAGAACGTTCAAGTGTAGACTAACAATAGTACTTGGCAAATAGTCGATGCAGAGGGTGTACGAATGGCGCAACCGCATTGGTACCACTGCCGTTGAAGCAGTAGAAGAACTCTGGGCATCCCAGGATAAGTACAAAGTACCTGACGAACGCAAGGCTTACGTAGCTTGGGCACTGGGCCCAAGGCTTCTATTCATTTATCGTAAAGTGAAGAAGGTCGGAGAGGACTCATGGGAGGTAAGTACCTTGTTTCTATCATGTGCGCTAATGGCAGGGCTGACTGGGCCATACCTGGGTGCATTGGAGGTCAGGAAATCATACCAGGGGCCTCTCATCCTGAAGACGTTGGTAGCTCACCTCAAGGATATTGCGCTGGTCAACACTGCAAAGTACTACAATATGGTTGACGAATGTGAACCACGCGGCGCACTGATACTTGCGATGACTGCGGTGGGTCTAACTGATACCCACGACTCGGACTATCTACAGTACTAGTAGTGCTACAT
Source organism: Leccinum fibrillosum (assembly GCA_038091135.1). NCBI lineage: Eukaryota > Fungi > Basidiomycota > Agaricomycetes > Boletales > Boletaceae > Leccinum > Leccinum fibrillosum. The sequence continues at coordinate 1,472 of JBBPNI010000635.1, read as the reverse complement.
CTGACACTAATCCTACTAGGTCGAACGGGCATTGACCGGATGGCAGACAGGTGAGGAAGACCTGGTGATGATGGACAAATTCTCCAGCTCGGCATGGGGTGCAACATCTTCCCGTTATGCCAAGTCTGTTAAGACGCTCAGCAAGGCGAAGCTCAATGAAATCTTCAATGCGGCAGGAGTCTATCTCAAGGTCAAAGGGCGCAAAGTCAAGGCTGCGGACGATGAACTTGAAGATGACATGGAGTATGACAAACGAGAAATGATCAGGGCATCATCCCCGTTGGGGACGGAAACTCAGAGTGTCGAGATGGCAGAGAGTGTTGAGGCAATGGATGTTGAGGCAGACTTGGAGGGTGATGACATGGGAGACGGACCCACTGGAAGCACGGCCGGTGAAGGCGCTGAGTATGAGGGAATGAACCATGAGGGTGAGTTCTGCAGTATATTCATGAGTGCAGTGAGTGACATTGGATCCCTGGGGCTGTAGATGATGGCTCAGACTAGGAGGACGTTCAAGAATGAGCAAGCAGTATCTGACTCTATGAACCGCGGCGAGCTCAACCTATGCCGTGAAAGTTCGGACCCGCCGGCATGCAGTCATCGAAGTTATGGATGAGCATGCTGCGTACACAGTAGTTCAACCTCCCGGGTACGATACGGGCCTATGATAGACGAATATATTCTGTTTGATATCTACACTGCAATGAGCGGTACAATGTCCAAGTGCAAGGGTGGTCTGTACGGCCTGGCCGCCTGCTATGTCTTGGCCTTTCGACTTTGGCGCCTTTAGTAGCACCTTTCCTACTTCTGATGGCCTACTTGAACTTTAGACTTTGGTAAGTCTTTAACGTCTTCATCAAGTTTGACCACCTTTGACAGGCAGGGACATAGCTGGGAAAAGTACGTGGACTTTGCCGTCTTTGGGCCTGTGGCGTCTTGAAAAAGTCGCCCGAGTCCCAAAAAGGCAGGTGTCATTTTACTGGCGCCTGCCATCCTTCGATCGTTATCGATCTTTGAAAAAGATCAGTGTGGGCACCGCGTGATTGATTGAAGTAACTTGATCGATTCATCGCGTTTGTTGACTCTATTCGTGTGATGCACATCCTGACATCAAACGTGACTTCCACCGTATAAATTTCTGTCTTATCGTACATTGACTATGTCGCCCGTGCAACGGAACGCGTCGCGTCATTGATGTGATTCACGGCGAATACTTCAATAACTTTGTGTGGTAGAGATGGTCCCGTTTGACGAGAGAGGACAACTTCTCGATTGCAACCGCCTCTGGCCTCGCAGCCATTTGCGCATGTTCCTGTAAAAAGCGATAGTACGTCAACTTCGAGTCACATTTTTTTTTCCTTCGACACGAACCTCTACGGTCTGCCATCCGCCAATGACAACATACTTGTTCTCGTCCTCGCGCGACTTCCCAAACACTATCGATTTTTTGGTCGCCAGAAAGCCCAGACAAT
>JBBPNI010000634.1:0-18657 GCA_038091135.1 Leccinum fibrillosum | reverse complement strand
CCTGTTCACGCGGGCCGAGGCTCGTAAAATACGCAAACGCGAGAGGGAGCGGTGTAAAGAGGTCGGGGCGTTGATGCGGCTCAAGCTTGGGGACGGGATTACGATGTGTCCGGTGCAGGAGCAGCATAGTCCACCACCGCCAGAGAGTGATCGAGACCGCGAACGGGATCGAGATCGGGATCCAGTGCGTCGGCGAGGCGTGATTGGCAACATGTCGCAGTTGGTGGCGCAGATGGTGTTTCGGAGGAACGAGACATCGCGGCCGCTGGCGAAGCGGAAGACGGCTGCCAATGGCGCTCGTGAATATGTCCGATCCGCGTTGGCCGCCACTGTGTCTGAATAGGTGCTTTTATTGTAACCATGGCGCGTGCTGTATGCTGTGAGGTGTGTGTTTCTCGTTTGCTCGCAATAGAACTAGACTGAATTTCGATACCCGTTTTCTCTACACTATTCAATCCGTCTTTCTTTCTTTCTAATCATTACCTACTAGACTTACGGAAGTAGTTCCAACGTGACGTGTATGCTGACCCCGGTTGTATGTGTTTTTGAACGCTATGCTTTTTCCTTTTTCTTTTTCTCTCTCCTCCTCTGTTGTTTCGATTTGTATGCCTGTAGCTTGTATTGTCATGCTCCCTGGCGTTGGGTCGTGTTTCTTTTCTTCTCTGCACATCTTTACTCTTCAAGTTCTCCTGCTTCATCAACATCAACATCAACACACCATTTTCTTTTCTTTTTTTTTCAAAGAGAGAATTTTTATCATTGCTGCATTTTCTTTACTTACTAACCGAGGAAGAAGAAGAAAAAGAGAAAGAGAAAACAGAACATGAGCGAAGAAAATATAGGGCATGTGGAATATGGGAAACAGAATCATTTTCTTTTCTTCTTTTTGTGTACCAATCGTATCGCGAACGAAGCGCAACGTTGCTAATTATCCATGTCGTGTGTTTCACTTTATTCATCGGCGAGTTGAGTGCTAGGACGGTCAAGATCCTGGCTCGTTCGCGAACGTGCCAAGCGTGTGGGGGCATGGGGCATGGGGCATGGGAACTGATGGGGGCTTAGAACGGACGGCACTGCCTGCCTGCCTACGAAGATGTTGTTCGGGCTGGCGAGCCTGAGGACCGCGGATCGGGAGAAGGAACAATCACGTTTTTTTCTTCAACTTTCAGCCGTCATGAAGTCGTGATCACGACATTTTCGTGATTCGGAAGCATCGAGGAATGATGTATGGTGGGCAAGTCGGCGTCGTCGGATCGTGATCCGGGTTGAGATTTCATGGGCAGATGTTGCGATGTTCACAACAAGTCAGGCCTTCAGGGTTTGTGAGAGACGAAGGCACTGCGGGGTACGTCATACTGGGATCGATGCCAGAAAGAAAGTTGGCTGGACGTCTGTGTTCGGGCGCAGATGGGCGCATCACATTGTCTTGCAATGGGTAGCTACCAGTCATACCAGGGTCCTGTGACCTGTCCCGGACTCAAACATCCCTAACAGGAGCGGAAACGTTCTCATCTATGTCACGAATCATGTCTTTTAGGGCGACTACCGGGCTCTGAGCTTGATCGTGCCAGTGTACGTGCACACGAATGATTATTTACCGCATCGCAGGGGATACCCATATTCGGACCGACTATGATTGTCAAACAGTCATCAGTGAAGGATGTAGCATGGAGTGCATTTATGATCATATTCGAAGCTCCATTTGTAGGCGAGCGGTGACAAGCTGGGTCGCTACTCCAGAGCGAGGACTAGATGATAACTATTAGCTTCTGTTCTGTGGTCTAACACAGCGACAGGCTTGATGCCGGTACTCACTGTGCTTTACTCTTCGTAAACTGTAGTCTGGTATTCGCGACAATATACTCATGACTCATGCGTCCGTCCCACTGGAGTACTTACAGTAACCGTTTGGTTCTACTACAAACCTTCGCTTGGGCTATGGACTACGTACGTAGTACATACGCGCGCCCTTATTCGTCACGAATCAAGGACGAAACCGGGCCGATTGAAGCAGTGCATTGCGGCCGTTGGTGACTGAAGTCGATCGATAACCAAGGTGTGTGGCGGGGTAAAGGACGCACACACAGCCACCAAGTTCCCACACCGAAAACGACGTTGTTCCCTTGCGCAGAATTCACAAGCACGTCCGCACGCCCGTCCTTTGCGCGGTGTCGCAGACGTCCGGGCTGTTGCGGTCGGGCTGTCTCTCAATGGCGTGGCCTGCACAAGGCCACGTGCTTTGACACGATGAACAATGCGGTCAACAACGCGTTCGAAGCTGCCGTACGCGTCTTGGACACGTGCCCGCACCTGCACCCCTTGATCCAGTGCGTACTACGTGTATATTCGCATTGAGGGCGTGGAACGCAGCGACTGATAGTCGTGTCGTCTAAGACTGCGAGTCTGTGACCGTCGTTTTGACTGACGAGCTTCAGATCCGACCAGATCGTTCCCGCGGTTCGCGGCCTGTCTTGCCAAACTGCCCAACCTCACTGTTATTGCCAAGGTACGGTCGCCCCAATGCAAAAACTTTGGCAGCCCACGCCCCCATCCGGCAGCCATCCACGCAGACCCGATAGATATGCCCGCTGCTATTGAGAAAGGGTTCCAAGGCCAACGCTTTCCCTCTGTGTAGAGCGTCTCGCTGCCTTTCTTTGTGCACCCCATCCTTCAGTCTCTCCACAGCGCTGAGAAGGAACTGGGAGGCAGATAATAAACTCCCTCGTCAAGGGTTATTACTGTAGTCGTGTGCGCACGCTGAAAACTGATGCGCCTCTCGACCGTACATTTCAACGTCTCCCTCATGTAAGACCACGCGAGTTCGATCGGTTTCATCCATAGCATAGCATTTGTCCAGCTGTTTCCCGAACTCAGGCACATCGGCATGTCGCATATAAACTGGGAGGTGAGGCCGCTTCTCTCTCTCTCTCTCTCTCTCTCTCTCGCACTCTTTGATGTTTGTTTTGGTGCATATAATGATACCGACGAGCTTTTGCACAGCGTGGCATGAAACTGTTGGCCGGATTTCCCCTCCTTGGCATCGTATCGACATCATTAGCATGGTATCAACGAGTGCAATCTGCCCCTGCTCGAAGGTAAAGGATTTCGGACCCGAGTTATCTTTGACCGACGTGACGCGTCAGGTCATCAAGGTGTGATCATACCTTTGATCTACGCGCTGTGTTTTCGATGACAACGAGAAATATAGGGCGGGTCTGGGCGGTACAGGGAAGCTTGTTCATTCGTGGGGATCTGGGTATAAACGGGGGACTGACTTGACAAAGAGTGGTCGCCGTTCAATCAGAAAATGAAATCATGGAATGGCAAACAGAGACTGCAGAATCCGATGCACTGACTCATCTTACCCCGCAATGTATACAAGGGGTGCCGACAAAGGAAGGCCTCTGTTCATCTGTAGCGATTCCTCGTCATGTTCAAACACAGTGACAACACTAATGACCACTCACGATCAGACAGGAGCTGCAGCGTGTAGACGCATGGTCTAATATTTTACAAGGCACCACGCTCGCTTAACACCAGTTGACGTGCGAAAGCATACAACATGTACGGCGCTGAGGCCTGAGGACAGAGGTGAGGCGCTCGCTGGCTAGAAATATGGTGACACGTGACACGTGACAGGGAGAAAGGGGTTCACATAAAGTGATTCCGAAGCCCCCTGCTACACCACCCCAAACTCGAATATATCGGCCATGGCGTCTGCCGTCCAGCGTCAACCCACTCTTGCTAGCTTGGAAGGCATTCCGGACGACATACTGTACAAAATTTTCTCTCACTTGCCCACTCTCACTGAAAGCCACATCTTGTCCACTTGTTTCGAATACACCCCGATGATTCCCTCCACCTCGCTCGTCCGCACGCCTGTGCTCCGTGCGCTATCTCAAACCTCTAGGCTGTTACGGTTTCGCCTTCTTCCCATGGCATGGCGCCGACTTGAGCTTTGCACTGCCCCTGTCTCCAAGTACAGTGACGAGCATGAAGACATTTGGTCATTTTATTCTGCGGTATTCAAGGTGGTCACTAAAGTGACCGAGGCTGCCACGCACGTCTTAAATGACTGCCCGCACCTGCACCCCTTTATTCAGTGCGTACTACGTTTATATTCACATCAACGGCGGGGCCGGGGGAACGCAGCGACTGATCGTTCGTCTAGGACTGTAACTATCATTCTAACGAACATATACTTCGACGAGGTAGTTCCTGCGTTCGCAGCCTGCCTCGCTCAATTGCCCAACCTCACTTCTATCCAAGGTGCGGTCCCCCTCTGTTCTTCCGCGATGCACAAAAGTTGGGAGCTCACACCCCCATCCGGCAGTCATCCACCTACACTTGGTGTATTTCCACGTTGATATTGAAAAAGGGTTCCAAGGCCAACAATTTCCCTCGGTGCGGAAGGTCTCTCTGCCTTCCACCGCGCACTCCATCCTTCTGTCTCTCCCCAACGTCGAGGAAGTGGTCTGCATAAATGGAACTGGAAATGAGATCATCGACTCCCTCGTCAAGGGCAACTGTCGTCGCGTGCGCATACTAAAAGGCGTTTCGGCACCTCTCGCCCGTATGTTCCGTAATCAACACCATCATTTTTTATAACGCGAGCGTGATTGCTTTTATCAACAGCATTGGTCCCGCTGCTGCCCGACCTAAGGTACATCGAGGTGCCTCACAAAGAAGAGGTGAGCTCTATCTCTACCTTTCACTGCTTACCTTCTGACGAGCTTTTACACAGCGCCAGTGGGACATGAAATCGTTGACCGATTTTCCCCTCCTCGATACTATCGAGATCACGAGTCAAGGCCGCGATCTGCCTCTACTTGAAAATCAGATACGGGAAGCGAGCGACGTCTTGAAGACGAATGCGTCGCGTGCTGGTGACAAGGCGGTGATTCTGACCCACTGGACCCAGTTTCGCTCGGAAAATGTGACAGTGACACGCCGAGTGATCAAGGTGTGACCATCCCTAGGACGTGTGTACTGTGGTCCGACCGTGGATCAATCGATCACTCTCATTTCCGTGTTTGCGATACGTCTGAGACAGAGGGTCAGAGAGCCCTGTTTGGTAGAGGATATAGTACGACTCGGAGACAATGCCATCCAGATCGAGAAAATCACCATGTTTTCGACGTCATTTTTCAGGACACTCCACCAAAATGTCGGTCGGTGCGTGCTATGCCGAGGGCGCCAACGTCGCGACTCGAAGCCTATGTTCACTAGCAGGAAGGAGGAAAATATGTATCTACGAATGGGTAACAAAATGCTTCTCCGAGTCGGAGTGTGGCGGGCGATGCGCTGATAATCTCGGTCACATGGTCCGCTAATTTCGCTCTCCGACTCGGAGAAGCTTGTTTATTTTCTCGTTATCGCCGCTGCCACTACAGCAATTTCAAGCTTCAGAGAGGACTCCGTGTTGATTCCGCGGATGTGACACCTAGGGCTATGTTCGAATACTCCTCAAAGTGCGTTACTCAGTGAGTGAAACTTATCTGAGAAGTGGTGCTACTCAGGTATTTCGTACAGGATTCTGTCACTGAGGTGTCGAACAAGCGCCTTGAGGGTTAGGTCATTCACGAATCACAACACGTTTTCGCCGGTTCCAAATTCTCATACTTAATGGGACTCTGTAAATCTACTGGTCCCCCCGGACGGATGAAAACGAGCAGACTTTCGTCAAACTAACCTTTTGTTCTTTCGAGACTCGCTGTGGGTCTCTTCCTGTGCTGCGAATGCGGACACTGGAGAGGAACGAAGGAACGTAACTATGCAAGCCGCATCAATGCCATATTGGAGTCTGGACTTCGTATCTTGTCGATATCGGTGGATGCCGCGCCTGTGCATCCTGTGCTATTCGAACTCAGACTTTAGAGTTTAGGCGGAAACCCTCGCCACAGATCGATTAGTATGTATGTATAAAGGATCGAATCGATCGAGCCCTGCGCGTGCTTTGCTCCTTGTCCCCTCAACGACTCACTGCCTAGACTCTAAAGCCGCTCTCGTATCAATATGATCCAATCTATCCTAGATCCTCTGGACCTTGACTCAGACACGCTGAACTATCTCGTTACCCATGTATTTTGTCCTCTTCAACTTCCGAACGGCAACGACTACACTGTCCACAATGATCATTCTCTCTCTCGGGCAGTCACTTCTGCTGCTCGTCTCTACTCTGAACACGTCGGCGAAGCCAATCTGCCCGAGTGGCACAGAATCTCACGAATGTTGAAGAATTTGCGCGATATTGTGGAGTTTGAAAGTCTGGATGGCTCCCGAGCGCTATCCCAGCTCACTGGCATGGCCATGGGAGGTGAGCAAGCTTTCGAGCTTGGTACTATCCGAGAAACTCACAACATGTAGACGTCGTTGCATTTCTAATCAGAGCCCAGAATGCCGCTGTCGTATTCAGGAAACAGCAAGATGTCACCGTTTTCGAGTCGTTTGAAGTCTCCCCCATGGCTGAGAACGTGATCACCGCGAAAGGGAAACTCATCTGCTCGTATCCTGGACCTGCCATAGAGATCTCAAACGAGGTGTTTGATGATCATACCTTTTGCTCGGAACTCGTCAATTTCCTCTTTCATATGCACAAAGACATCATCCTTGACGCCGCACCGACAACTAGAAAAGCTCAGTCAACCGTTATCGAAACAAGAGAAACCACTCACCCCCGTTATATCTCTGAATTACTCACCGGAATCTTGAGGAGCGTTGGTCGCCCAGCCAACATTGTCCGCATCAACAAACGAGTGGGCGATGATGTAGTTTGGAACAACTCGGAGTTGCCATGGCGGCGTTCATCACTCTGGCTGGTTATCAGGGTTTCCCTTCAGACTTCGTTGAACAAGTCGACACTCGGCCATGATACCTACAAGGCATTTATGCTGTTTTTCATGTGCTGCCTTGCGAGCGAAGAGACTTCTGGAGACCTTTCCAATGATCTACTCCAATTCATGTCAGCTAAGATCTCCCGGCGCTTGCGTAAACTTGGGTCTTCCGCCCCAGACTGGCTCTCCGAAACTGCTTTGAAGACATGCACCCACCTCCGATTGACGCTTGAGGAGCGATGGGGACAGGTACAGGCATCGCAGCGTGTATCAACTGTCTGGGCCCCCTCTCAACTTGATCTCCCCCGAGACATTCAGCTGTCACTCCAGAGTAGTGGAGACCACATTCGCAATTCTCTTGATAATCCCATCGCCACATGTACTCGCACCACTTTCGACCGTGAACACCATCGTCGCGGCGTTCTGGACGACTTCTTGTCCTCTGATGGGTCCTTTTTCGAAGAAGCATATTGTGTTGAACCCTACGTTGCACTCTACGATGTGGAACGAGCAGTCGAGGAAGGAATCGATATGTGGGTTGATCGAGTTACAAACAATGATGGAGCCTGCGAGAAGCTCGAGCTCTTAGCAAACAAGTACTCCTCAGGTGCGCGAGAGAAATACGGGAGCAATCCAGAACTTCTGTCGGTCATGCTGTTGACCGTGATCGAGCTCTGGGTCGCACTTGATAAGATAGCTATCAAGGAAATCCCCATTCTCGCCGACTATTCACCACAGATACCCAGGAGTCTTCTGGAGCAGCTTCTACTTTCCAAGACAACCTGCCTCGACCGCCTTCGCCTCGCACACCAGTACATTTCTCATCGCCACTCTCTTTGCCGCCAGTGGTCGGTGTTTTCTTCGGAAATCACGCGAGACAGTTTCGCCGTCCGCTTCTACAGAGGGTCTTTGCATCTGCAGTGTCTCAAGTCCAAAATCGAGAAAGCCGCCCGACTCGAAGTTGATGAAAAGGTCAAAGAGCTCGACAGAAAGAATGCAGAGCATGCAAAAGTTGTGCGAGAAGCTGATAGGGCGGATCACGATTATACCTTCGATCAATGGAGAATTGAACGTCACGCCAGATACTGTCGCAAGTGCTCCCTTGAAAGCGAATATCGGAATATGCAGATAACTTTCCACGAGTGGCCGTTGCCCACGGAACAACTCAGTGCTGAGGTCGTCGTATTTGAATTAGACTGCCCAGTCTCTTTCAATATGTGGCGCTCTGCTACGTTCCATCTTCTGGTCGATATTTGTTCCCGTTCTATCGAGAACAAAGATCCGTATATCATCCTCAGTGGATACGACGACCTCCTACCCTATCTTGTCCCACACCCGAGATCGCGAATCACACTTGCTTCGGATGCGAAACCTTTCATTGACACGCACTACAAGACACAGTCCATCCCCAACTCTCAGGAACAGGTCTGTGTCAAGAATGGATTGAAATTTTACAGCTACGATAGCGATGCTTGTATCCTCGCCTCAAAGATGTTGGATATTGTTGACATCCACAGCTATCACACACACACGCTTCCAACAGGGCCATACAAGAATCTGCAAAAATATGTTGATTCCACCCTCCACTCGTCGAACGAAGTTATGACAAACCAGGCTGACTGCCCCGTAAACCTTTCCATCCATGAGTATATGGCATTCGGACACCTTCGGAGTGGCGGATTACTTCAATGATTCAACATCTTGCGGGAACTCCGAGCTCGATCGTTGACCTTCCGTTGTCCGGAAGTCCATTTTCTCTTGGCTCAAGCTATCTTACAAGTCGGACCGCTGTCCAATATGCACTGGGAGTGGCATCAGGAACTCCAACAACCTTCCTTCTGCCTTGCGCTGTTGAAAGAGCTTCAGGACCTCGTTCGGGACCTCGAGGCCAACTGGCTGGAACTGGTGACGATGGATACCATTTCCCTCTTGCTCCGTCGCCTCCTTTCCTCCGGGCCTGACCCAGCCACTTTCCTTCAAGCGACCGAGCTTCTTCGTGCTGTGCGTATAAAGGTGTTCTCCTGGGTTCGTGAGCTATCGGAAAAGCTAACAAGAACGCCGGGAGACGAAGACTTTCGTCGATACTTGAGGGACGCTGCCGCCATTTGCCGAAGCACATTTGACGTCGACCTCTTGATGATCCCGGAGCTCCTTCATTCCGCAGAAGATGTCATGACTCTGGTTTGTTGTGCGGTGTTTATCCACGACCATACCCCCAGCCAGCTCTCCGGTCTCTCATCGTATTCGCAATTACTCCTTGACAGAGATCGCCGCCTCTCTCTGGCTGTCGAGGATACCTTGCGCGAAGTCGTGGAAGCCGATGATGAAGGGATTGTCCGGGCAGTGGGGAAACTTTGGCCACACTACCGGCCAGGTTCGAAGTGGACTCCATTGCGGAATCCAAACTCATGTTGGATTTCATGTGAGACCGCAGAAACTGATAAGGAGTGTTCGCAAGAGGTGCATTATAATTTGCTCGATGGGTCACTTTTGGTCGACGGGAAACCGCTGGGGAGATTGCCCGACGAAATCCAGAAACATCCGTTGTACAACCTGATATTTGGCAATGTATGCTGCCTAGTCTTTAATCTCTCTGCCTACGTGTTACTGACTATCTGTGCAGCACGTACTTGACATTATACCAAGCGATCTCCCAGGAATGGATTACTCTACAAGGGGCATGATCTTTGATCACACGGTGAGTGCCATTTTTGATTTGTAGTTAATAGTTTGAGAATTCAATATCAATGTGTATCTTCAGGTGTGCTTTGCTCTCAGAAACAATGATCTCGTCATACGAGCAAAACGAAAGTCAAATGCCAGTGGAGATATGGAAACCATGGAGCTCGTCCCGCATGAAAAAATGCAGGGTGACCTGCCGGAAGTATTAATCGAAGGACATGCTCATTGGCTAAACATCAATGCATCTATCCTGGAAATTCGTCCTATCGACACTCTGTGGAAGACTTCACCTGAGAATTGGACCATCTACTGTACTCCTGGTCAATATCGCATGCAGAAAGGCCACGAGGTCCTTGTAGACATCCGAAGTGAGACCTGGGAGATGATTTCATCCCGTTTGAAACCACTTGATATCCCGTCGAACCTCATAATTAGCGCATCCCTTGTCGACCCTGCACGACCTTCATCGTTCCAATTGCACGTTGCTTTACCTCGCTATGGCTTATCCTTCTACGTCGATGAAAACGGTGGCCTTCAGTCTCACAATATGCGGGGGATGGTTTACGACGAGAACCAATCTATCGGGACACTTTTTGGATTGGTAAATCAACTTGTACTTCGGCCGAAGGAAATAGTTCCCGATGTGATCGAACTCATCCCCCGTTGTGTCCTCATCCCCGACGGAAATGCTTTGTTCTGCAAGGTTGGCCATCATGTTCGCGTCGAAATCGATACAGGTGGTCCCGCCCTCAAACCGATCAAGTACCAAACATTTAAAGTTGACACCGAGTTGGGATGTTTGACAGGCACCCTCAGCCTGACGAACAAGTTGTACTGTGTCTATCTGCATGCTCTGACCAGCGGCTGTGGCGTCGATCCACTTACAGGCAGGTCGGGTACAGAAGAAGCCCTGTCTCTCCTCCGGTCGGGCAGTTGCTGGTCGACTATTAACTTCAGCTCTCGGGACGCGGAACTTCTCAGCTCTATCGCATCCATATGTCCTTCACGTGTTTGGTATCCCCAAGATCTCCAGCGTATGCAGCAGGTGGAGTGGCTGGACCTTCCCGCAACTTCTCAACATCACGACATGTACGTTCTCTCCAAAGCGATCAAGGAGCACTATGAGAAGATCCATTTATTCTATGGAAACCAATCGAGAGATCTGTCTGCAGGTTTCCCGTCACAAGATGGTGACCTACTTGAGCGCAGCGCACGACGAGCGGCGTATCTGTTTCCATCCAATATGCCTGGTCAGCATGCCGAGCCAGATATCCATTACCCCGCTAGAGACCTGTTGAACGAGTCGGAAGAACTTCGTGCTTATACTGCAGCAACCGCGGTCTTCCGTCGCATTTATACTGCAACGACGACAAAGAATATACTAAGCACAGTGGAATCGTGGAATGCAACCGTGTCAGGGGGTACTACAACGTTGTCCCTCCGTTATAACAACATGTGGTTAGCTCCCGACCTTCCATCGGTATGGCTCAAGGCATATCAACTACTGCGGAAAGGTGACGAAAACAAATGGTTTCAAATGCTATTCTCAATACCTGCCATGGTGTATGCCAAACCGGAACTTAGCGATCTAGTTCCAGTATTTGTGGCCTTTGCGTTATCCCCACAATTCCGTCGCGAGGATCCACCTCCTTATCCTTCCTACACCGTCTCAGATGGATATAGCCCTTCAGCGGTGACCCTGCGTGGATATTTTTCAAAAAGTGCCCACTCTTTTGAACGTAGTCCAGAAAGTTCAGAACCGGCAAGATGCGAAGAAAGTTACAGCGATTTGAAACGACGTCAAGGTCGAGCATACAAGAGCAGGGTAGACTCAGACGCGAATGCAACGGTCAACAACTTGTTGAACTCTTGGCCGTGCGAGACTCTTCCGTGGCTATCGCTTAATCGCAATTTGTATGACGAAGCAAATTTCACATCCGATGCCCAAGACCACTTCTCCAGTTGCTATCGCAATCGCGAACTCAAAGAGCATCTTATTCAGATTCAAAGGATTCTGGAAAGCAACCATTCTCCAAGTCAGGCTGTATCCCCCCTTCATCAGTACTCATTTCATCCCTCGCAACGCACTCTCCCTCCTCACGTAATCTGGCCTCTCATGGTGGATGAGCTATTCACTAGGCCTGCACCATTGTTACGAACAAATGACAGGTTGCCTCAGGACACTGCCGTCATTGAGAACACATTACCGACTTGTCACATTCCGCTACACAGACTCATTTCTACAGCTGAAGGGAACGCAAAGGATGAATTCCAGCGTCAGTACGTCTCGGCCCTTCGCACTAGCGCAGAACGCTTGGGACGTGAAACTTCTCTCACTCAAGCAAAATCATACATGCCCGGACCCGAGATACTTGTGGCACACTACGCTCAGTGCAGGGATAGATATTTCGAAGCTCTCCACGATCTCAAACGGAATCTGGGTCCAAGGAGTCTGAGTGAACGAGCTCTCGAGCAGTCGGGACAATGGCAACGCATTACTCCATATACCTTATTCCGTTCTCTCGCGTCTAACTCGCCCATCGTACTCTCTGCCGATTGGAAGAGATGCCTCATTACCTTGGCATTGATAGCACTCGAGCTACAGCGGGCTCGAAGGTTGCTTCGCCTACATTTCGATGATCTCCCCGAGGAAGTCCGGAGGGAACTGCAGAACGAAGGGTGTGATGGTTGGAACGCCGAAATACATCCAGACTGGCTATTGATCCAGGTATGTTTCTCTTATTATATAATCACATAGTGTAATTTCTGATGCTACGCACCTTGTCCACGTTAGTTGCAAAGCAATTTCCTGGTTCGACGCGTTCAGGCAGAGGTCTCCAAGGAAATGATATCACCGCACTCTGGTGGCAACACGGCCATGCAACTCAACATGGGAGAGGGAAAGTCATCCGTGATCGTCCCTATCGTCGTCGCCGCCCTCGCCGATGGGCATCAACTCGTACGCGTCATTGTCCCGAAAGCGCTGACCATGCAGATGTTCCACATTCTCGTGGATCGCCTTGGTGGACTCGCCAACAGGCGCCTATATTACATCCCCTTTTCTCGTTCTGTCCAGCTCGATCATCAGAAAGCTTCTGCGCTCCGTGAACTCATGACGGAATGCATGAACGGTCGCGGAATTCTAGTCGTCCAGCCGGAGCACATTCTGTCGCTCAGGCTATTAAGCGTGGAGAAGCAACTACCCAAAGTGGAGAAGCAACTACCCGAAGCGGAAGACACTCAGTTAGTAGCCAACCAGCTATTGGAACTTCAGCGATGGCTCCATTCCCGTTCACGAGACATCTTAGATGAGAGCGACGAGATCCTGCACGTTCGGTATCAATTGGTATATACCCTCGGCGATCAGCTACCCATGGAGGGCTTCCCCGAACGATGGACCACCGTTCAACAAGTCCTTGGTCTTGTTAGGAAGCGCGCGTCTTCTCTCAGAGGCCATTTCCCTCTTGGAGTAGAATATGAATGTGGACCGCCTGGATCGTTCCCTCATCTTCGCATCTTGCACGCTGACGCTGGCCAAAAGTTAATCGCATGGATAGTACAAGATGTTATCAATGGTGACCTTCCAAACTTCAACTTTGGACAGCTCCGCTCTGGAATCAAGGAAGCAATTCGAAGCTTCATATCCTGTGAGAATGTTTGCCCCGAAAAAGTTCAATTGGTCAAGGATTTCGCTCAGAATACTTCTCTATGGGGTGGTCTGCTACACTTGCGCGGCCTCTTGGCCAGCGGCATCCTTTTATTTGCCCTCACGGAACGGCGGTGGCGGGTGGACTATGGCCCTGCACGGCCTGAACCCGCACGCACGTTGCTTGCAGTCCCGTACAGAGCCAAAGACGTCCCAGCGCAATGAGCCGAGTTCAACGGACATCCAGACGTTGCAATCGTTCTCACTTCCCTATCATATTACTACGGCGGTCTCAGTGAAGAGCAGCTGAAACTTTCATTTGAAATATTGTTGAAACAGGACGACCCATCCCCGGTTTATGGACTCTGGGTTCAAGACTGCCCTGCCGTGCCGGAGTCTTTGCGGACGTACAATGGCGTCAACATCAGCTCATCGGATCAATGGAAGATTCTGTGCGCTCTATTCCAGCGAAACTGGGCAACGGTTGATTTTTACCTTTCGAATGTCGCGTTTCCGAAAGAAGCCAAGGAGTTCCCGTCAAAGCTTTCGTGCTCGGGTTGGGATTTGGCGGAGAAGAAAGGGCGTCTAGTGACCGGTGAGTCGAGATGAGGTCACCCGACCATCGACTTGCTCAAGTATCCGTAAATTAGGGTTTTCAGGAACGAACGATGGTCACTATCTATTGCCACTGCACATCACTCAATGTGACCCCGGTCACCAGAAAGGCACGAATGCAAAGGTTTTGTCATATCTTTTACAGCAGGAGAATCAGCACTACATGTGCACCCACGATGACGGCGAGCGACGAAGCACACGTGAATTCCTCAAGATCTTGGTTAAACAGGTTCCCGCGATCCGCGTCCTTTTAGATGTCGGTGCCCAGATGCTGGATCTTCAAAACTGCGAGCTAGCGGAAGCTTGGCTGGAGATAAATATGGATGCTTCCGCTGCTATCTATTTCAATGACGACGACGAGTTGACGGTGCGCACACGTGATGGGCGCACGCACCCTCTGCATTCGTCCCCATTTGCACAGCAATTAGACCAATGCATCATATACCTCGATGATGCACATACTCGCGGTACCGACATCAAATTTCCTGTTGGATTCCGTGCTTCCGTCACGCTGGGACCCAAAGTCACCAAAGATCGTCTAGTTCAAGGTGTGTGCCGTTTGCACCTCTTATGCCGTGTACCTAACTGTTGCTGGCTCGTAGGCTGCATGCGGATGCGGAAGCTTGGCCATGGTCATTCTGTCATGTTCTTCGCACCTCTCGAGGTTGACAGGCATATCCGTTCCGTGGCCGGGAAAAGCCCCGAGGATACTGTCGACACAATGGATATCTTACACTGGGCCATTTGTGAGACGTGCGACGACATCCAGCAGCGGGCACCTCATTGGGCTCAACAAGGGATGGACCACACAGATCGATTTGCTGTTTGGACCAGCTTCTGTGAAGGCCAACTGACCTCGCAGGAGCTGTCGAACAAGTGGCTTCAGCCAGAAGCTAAGAAATTGGAGGACCTGTATTCGCCGCACAACAACACCAACCTGTTCAGCTTGTCAGATTATCCGGGTATTCGGCAGCGCTGCGTTGAACTCGGCATTTTAAAATTGCACAATGTCAGTGTAGATGAAGAACAGGAGAGAGAAGTCGCTCATGAAGTCGAACGCGAACGCCAAGTCGAACGCCCTCAAAGGGTGCAGGCAGCACGCCATAGGACGCATCGAGATGTCGTCAAGTTCATAAAAACAGGAGTTGTTCCTACGCAGAGCGAAGCATTCTTCCCAGCCTTCGAGATGCTGAATACAATCTCCGACGAGGAACACGTCTGGAGTCGATGCATATTGACAACAATGGACTTTGCGACGACCGTTCGCTCGTCGGGAGAGCTGGACGAACACATGCGCCCCGTCCTCTGGGTCGTCTCCGGGACGAGGGCTCACAACGAAGCATTTGTCATCTTGAGCCCATACGAGGTCAATTTCTTGATGCCGTATATCCGGTCGAGCGAAAAGGTTCACCTGCATTTGTACACGCCCCGCGTCATCAAGTCGATGAAGCCATGCGACGATCTCACCCTGTACAACATTCCCACGGTGCCCGCTGGGTGGACCCCCTCCTCGCCTTTGATGGATCAGCTGAATGTGTTCGCGGGACAGCTCTACCTGAAGGATCACGAAACCTATGTCCGGTTGTGTCGTTTCCTTTGCGTGTACGCAAGGGACTTGCAAGGCGGAGAGGATATTGAGGCCAATTGTGCGAGTGACCGGTTCATCGCTCAGGCTCCAAACAATCGACCGCCGCAATACTTGCGGAGTGTCGACACGTTCCAAAGTTCGCCGCTGGACGCAGTGAAGGCGTTGGTGGCTCTTCGCAGGAAAGGCATGCCCTTCTCATTAACACACATGGGGCGAATTCTCGATGGACGTTTACTCGACGAAGACCATTTCCGCGGCCATGATGATGTATGTGTCTATCTTTTATTTTACCCCCGCTCCATGGTGACTGCTCGTTTGGACTAACAGTTTCATCCTGATGTCCAGAATGCGGCCCAGAACACCTAGACAATGATGTGGAACGTGTCGATGTCGATTTTGTGGAAGGACATGATGAAAAGGATCTGGGTTGTGACGGTATCGTCGGACAACTCGCCTCTGTAGCTTTGGCACTAGGCTTGTATCTTTTCTACACCTCGCGACGAGACCCAGTCGGTTAAACAATATTTTAGGTTGTATTACGAGGAGTTTTATGGACATTGGCAGTTATATATGCGTGATCGCTAGTCACTCTTTATTGGATGATCTCCGAGTCAGTCCGTCATCAGATCATATCGCACGAATACAAAGCAAACGCTGATACCGAGAGCGACTGATCGTTATGTCGTCCAGGACTGTGACCATCGTTTTAACGGGCTTCAGATCCAATGAGGTCGTTCCTGCGTTCGCAGCCCAAAATGCACAACCTCACCTCTATCCAAGATGCGATCTCCCATCTGCTCTTGCGCGATGCTCAAACATTGGGAGAGCGGGCGACGTATCCACTGCTGGTGTTCAAGGGTTAATACGTTTGGAGCACACCATCGGAAGGAGAATCAATGAACGGGTATGATAGGGAAGAATAGCCTCTTGAGTACGCCAATTGAAGTTGGTCTACCATTCAGGGGAATTATGTTGTTAGCTCAGTTCTGAGAGATAACAATCAGATAGTGACACTGAAGCCTGGCTTCATGGAGAACATCGGACGAGATAATGTCGGAAAGAGATGAGAAGGACCAAATTGGAGATCCTTGATTGAGAGGTGGGTTATCTTGCTTAGATCGCCGAGAATCAAGAAAACCACGACCACAATAGCGATGGCACGTGCGCATGAAGGCGAGCGCTCAAGGCACAGGGCAACAGCGTGAGAGTGGATGAGCGTGCACGCGTGCGAGCGAACGACAAGACATTCTCTTTGTACATGAACCAGTATGATTTCCAAGTTGCGGTTTTGGAAGAGGAATGGTGAGTAGTACGTAGGCAAGGCGATCGATGAACGGGCTGACGAGAGCAGCAAAGCCAAGTAGGGCGGACAGCCCAGTGTCCTCGGACGCCGGTCAGCAGGTGCGACCATCGGCGATCAACGAAATAGAGATACCGGAGGATACTCAGGAATCGAATGGGAAAAGCTCCACCTCCAATGTCGCAACTGACGTGAATCCAATCGAAATCGTTGCTCAAGATCATATATATTCGGTCGCTTTTCTTGCCGATGGGGAGCATGTCGTGAGCGGGGGAGATGGAGGGAAGATTCGAAAATGGCGAGTGAAGGATGGCAAGGAGGTGGGGAAGCCAATGGACGCTGGGAGTTGGATTTGGGACCTGGCAGTCACACAGGATGGCAGGTGGATCATGGGTGGGACGGGGAGTGGTCAAGTGATGGTCTTGGATGCGACAAACCACAAAAAGGTGGTCGAGTTCCAAGCAGACGACGATTACGTGCATGCGGTGGACGTTTCAGCCGATGGGACGAAAATCGCGACAGGATCGCATGACTATGCGCTCAGTGTCTGGTCGTTTTCCGATGGCGAGCGACTCCTCGGTCCATTCAAACACGACTATGTTGTGAGTGCAGTCAAGTTTTCTCCCGACGGACGATACATCGCTACTGCCACGTGGTATCACTCTGTTCGCATTTACGAGGGCAGCGACGTCCTCGCAGACTTTTCAATCTCCGCTGCTTCCAAAGGATCCCTCGCCTGGGCAAGCGACTCAAACCGCCTCTTTGCATTGTCCGAAGACGGCGACATTCACTCTCTCGACGTGTCCACCAAGAAGACGCTCGCAAAATGGCGCATTCACAGCGACAACGAACCAACCTGTATCGCACTGGCATGCGACGACACAGTCATCGCAGCCTCCGCTGATTCATCGGTCTCGCTCTGGGACACTGAGACACATCAACAAATCGGGGACGTCATTCACCACTCCCGCTTCATCAGCTCGATGGCCATCTCACCAAGCTTCGATATTGCGATCGCTGGAGGTCACCACGTCACGCTGCAGGATCTTTATGACATCCTTCCCTTATCTTACAGGTTGGACGATGTGAGCACCGCTACTCGTATAAGATCACGTCCTCATCAATTTGTCCTTAGGTGCGCTTGGAGCAAGAGATACGTCGCTTGAAGATTGAAAAACCGAAGATTTACGACTTGGTTATGGCCCTCCGTGCCAGGGATGCGCGTCAAAGTTGGCTTATTATCTGAATCACTCCGCTGTGCTGATATTCATCTCCACCAGAGGACGATATAACGAATCTCGAGAAAACTGTTCAAGAATTACGTGACCAGCTTGCTACATCCAACCAGGAAAGCACAGGCCTCAATGAAACGGTCAATTCCCTTCTCGCACAGAATGAATCCTTAGGTACGTTCTCTCCGCCTTCAAACTCACTTCGTTGACAGCCCCATTATTAGATCAGAACATCACTCTTCTCGACGAATCGAATAAGGAACTCCGCAGCGTGCTTGTGGCATCTGAAGGTTCAGTCGATCGATTGACCCAGACCATCAAGGCACTCCGCGCAAACCTTGATCCACTCGAAAAGAGTTCAGGTGCGTTCTGGACCATCCACGACTGACGTCTTTCTGACACGTTTTCAGTATCCATTGCGCGAATAAACGAGCTCGAGATTACCACTGAAGAACTCGGTAACCAATTCACCACATGCAAAAATGCCCTCAGTGTGTACGACAAGAAGCACGAGTGCGAAACATTGTACGCCGACGGTCGTATATATGATGCCGCACTGCATATTGTGAACGAGGATCTGTGGCATAATAAACTAGTCGTCCATTGGCTGAAAGGTGAGCTTGTGCATCTTGTCCTAGAATAGTATATTCAATCCCTACCATCAGACTTTACCCACCGATGCACGTCGAGGCTTCGGAAGATTGGAGATGAGGCGTCAAGTTCCAAGAAACATGACCAGGCTCTTTCAGCTTATTCCACTG
>JBBPNI010000633.1:0-18657 GCA_038091135.1 Leccinum fibrillosum | reverse complement strand
CCAACCGAATGATTTGTGGAAGAAACGGCGGTAGAAGGGCCGGAACCGTTTCTCTTGAGAGGATGGGAAGTCCCGTCATCGATGCTACCCTTGTACCTCGACTTCAAATAACTCCAAACCACCCGTCTCTCGTGGTGTGGCTGCGCAGATTGGGTGGATATTTGGACGGGAGAACCGAAATAAGATCCACTTTCTTGTGGTTCCCAACGAAAATCCCTAGTGATCAAATTCACAAGCTTCTCCTTCGATTCCGCTTGGTGAGGCCCTGTAAAGGCGGTGATGCATGCATGTTCATCGAAATCCATGTTAAGCTGACTGAGAGCAGCAACGTTTCTTCTCCACCAGTCCTCCATATTCTTCTCCTTGTCCAGATGGGTCACCACGATGGCCACCGGGGCAGCGAGCCGGCGCGAGATGGTGCAAAAGTGGTAATTTTTCACCAATGCATTGGTCGCCCTAGATCCCCGAACGCAGTACACGAGGAGATCAATCTCACGTCTGCGATGCCTTTCTTTCAGAAACTTCTTGAGTTCTTTCTCCGAGCCCCGTCCCCAGATAGCTTGGAAAAAGTTGCGGCCCTCGCCAAGACCGCGGGTATCCCAAAGACAGTACTTTCGACCATATAGCGAGATCTCATAATAGTCGTTGACTTTAGTGCATGGTCGAGATTCGCCTGAGACGCCTGCACGGCCATCCCCGAGGAGAAGGTTGATAACAGAGCTTTTGCCAGACCCTGTTTCTCCAAAAAAGATAACGTGACGCTGAGTGATAATACCTGTTAGCACATCAATGGACATCAGACATGATTGGGACAACAAACCATAGGATTGCGTATAGTTGGGCCCATAACTCAGACACGGCCGTGGCAACGGGCAAACCGCCAGCAATGATCTTGATCCCGTAGCCTGAGATGGTGGTCCTCGTTTCAAGTTGGGGTTCAGCTTTTGATGAGCGAAGAGCGGACTAGTTGTCGTACTGGCAAAATATGCCAGTTGGCATCAGAGAGTCGGAGTGGATGAGTCCAAGAGGTTGAAGACGGAAGGAACCAATATTTGATCGAGGTCGACTGGCAAGCCTCGTCGAAAGCATCATGATAGTCTCGAACCGTCTAATGAGCACCGATAAGGGCATAGCAGGATAGACGCCGGGGATTTATGTAACTCGATGAAAAGTCGAAAACACGCGTTTGGTGCCGGAGCAATCTTACAGCGAGCGAACCTCGCCGGTGCTACATCTTCTATCCAACGCATCGGATTTTCATGTGGCAGAGAAATCGTGTAATCTGCCTCAGTCAGTATGAGTCTCGGCGAACGAAGATACACAACGACTAATTCTTGCTGAGATAAACATCCTCCGACCAGCTGGCATAGTCTTCCGCTGTCTGGATTAACTCTTCCCCCCTCTCCCTTGCCGCCCCAAGAGCCACTCGATGCAACGGAAGGAAGAAAGGTAGATCGTCCGTGTACGCCAGTCTGTGTATCACTCGTGCGATCTTCTTCAGATCTCCATCGTGTCCGCCGACTGCAGATTCACCCGGATACAAATTCCGGGTAATTCTCGACGGAAGATCGGGATCGGTGTACGCAGGATGGACGGGATCAACCACTGTACTCCCTGGCGAGCTTTCCCAAAAGAGGGCTGGTTGGATAATGGATATCTACAACGATGTTAGCACGATCATCTTCCGATGGAGGGACAAAACAAACAAACCTTGATGTTCCAGCTGGGGTCGAGTTCGCCGACCATTCCTTGGGAATAACATTCCAGCGCTTCCATCACTTGAGTCAGCAACCTTCCCCTTGCTACTCAAAAGTATCCATTACCTGCTTTACTTTAGAGATGAGTCAGTTCGACCGGCGAAGCAAAGTGAGTTGCGGCGTACGCAGCAGCATAGTGTGCAACGCCAGCTACGGCCGTCAACGTTGTCCAAGAAGACACCTGGAGCAAACGGCCCCCGGGAGTACTGTTGCGATCTCTGAAAGTCCTGACAGTCTCCTTGGAGACATTCACAGCTCCCCAGAAGAGTGCTTCGAACATCTCTCTGCCTTGTTCCTCGCTCATGCCTTCTGCCTCAGAGATGATGCAGAACCCTGCATTATTCAACACGATGTCGACACGCCCAAACCTCTCCAAGGCATTGTCAAATGCGGCACGGGTTTGGTTTGAATCCCTGAGATCTATAGAGAATGAGAATCTGTGAAGGATAGTTGGACAGGATGTCTGAGAGCTCTTTCGGTTTAGACAGGATTGCAACAACGCTGTCTCCTTGCTGCAATGCGTATTCGGTGACTGCGCGGCCGAAACCAGTGGACGCGCTAGTTACTGAAACAGATTGTCATGATAAAGAGCGATCTCATGACACAAATTGGAGTGCTCACCGAACCAGACCTTGGGGGTCGATGCCATTGGAGACAAATTGAATAACAACTTGATATGCTGAAACGACTTGGTGGCGTCGTGGGGATAGCTGAAATGCTCACATAACTCAGATATTCTCACTGGTCGTTATCAGAAGTACGGCTGCGACACGAGTACGACTCGGAGACGGCCCGGGGTCGGTCAGTGACATGTGACAGCTGACTCAGCTGATTCGAGGGTTGTCCAGTCTCCCACGCATGAATAACCCGAGCGATCATGCGAATCGCGATCAGGGTCAGGGCCCAGGCCGAGCGGGTGCATCCCCCAGTACAGTATCTCGAATGTGCATAATTGCAGCAGGGAATCAAGTGAACAGAGCTATTAAATAATTGAGCGCAACTAGCACAAGGCACGCATCAAACTCGCTTTACAGGCTCGAATGGGCTGCCCGACATTGTAAGGTGTTTGCTATTAAACCACTGAAGAACATCAAGTAACTAGCGAGTCAGGGACTATTGAATCGTTCACCAATTGATACGATAGCAATTTACATACTTGGTTCTTCAAAGATTTTCTGACCATCCAGACAGCCTCTCTGCTGCTTCGATATACATCGCACCCTTTGTCCTCGCCGACTCTAGAGATACACGATGCACAGGTAGTCGTAGGAACGAGGGTAAATTCTCCATCCTCACAAGTCGACACACAAGGTCGGCAAACTTCTTTGCATCTCCGTCAAAGTGTGTATTGTCGATCCCGGGGTAAAGTGCACGGTATTTCATCGTTGGGAGGGAAGGATTCGAGGCATAGATGGGGAGAGGTGGCTCCATGACGCAGTTGGAAACCGCAGCGGTACGGAAAAGTCCAGGTTCAAGGACAACGAACTGATAGCGTCTGGATCAGATATTTTCCTGGCGCAACTTGAAACGTGCACTACACATACCCTGATGTTCCACTTTGGATCAAGTTCCGCAGCATAACCCTCTGTCAGGGACTCGAGGGCTGAGCACAGACCAATGAGACTTGCTATGCAAAGGCGCTAGCTAAGAACCAATGCTCACCAGCTTTCCTACGAATGACGGCCGAAGTAGAGAGTGAATTAGATGCACACGCAACATAGATCAATCCAACTGACGCAGAAGCATACATCACGCCCCCGGCTTGTGGGAGGAGTGCCGTGCGAGAAGACAAGTTCAACAAATGACCACCCATTGGGCGATTGATGTCCCTGAAGCAGCTGATAGCCTCCTTCATCACGTTCCCAGCTCCCCAGAACATGGCGTCAAACAAGGCCCGCGAGACCTTGTCTGAAATCGTTTCCGCTTCCGCGACCGCATAGAAACCTGCGTTATTTAGGACGACATCGATACGGTTGAACGAATCAATGGCTTGCTTGAATGCAGCCTTGATGGCTGCTGCATCGCAGACATCCAACTGGAGGACAAGGAGCTGCGAGATGGGATATTTTTCCGAGAGATCGGACATCATGGATGGTTTTCGGAGTGTCGCAACCACACAATCACCGTTCTCCAACGCATATTCAGTTACTAGACGACCGAACCCGGTCGAAGCACCTGTCACTGAATGGGGTAGAGGATCAGCTAGCATTGCCAGCTTCAACGTGAATCACATACCAAACCATACCTTGGGGGTTGATTGAGGCTGACTCGGTGCCATGGAAGTCAGAAGTGCAAATTGACAAATCCAGCCTATCAGTCGGAATAGCACCTCTGAGACGGCTCCCACGACACAGAATTGACTCCAAATAAAAAGTTCAACCTCTGGCAGGTAGTGGTCCGGTCCTGTACTTACTTCGGTTCGAACCTCGCTGATTTGGCCGGACCGGACGCCAGGCCTTCAGGTTCGGTTCAGCGTTCACATTGAAAATCCTCAAAGAACCGGACCGAACCGGACCGATACGACAAGTAGCAGTCGGCAAAAGTTGGACGTGAGTCGCTGCGTTCCTGAAACAGATCGTCATGGAGTACATATCTTACTATGATGTTAGATGTGCAACGTTGTTCCTCCCATCAGGCTGACTCAAACTTGAACGTGGACGGTTTGTGGGAATGTTGGTTGGAGGCAACATAGATAGCGAGCTGCCAGTTGCAAGTTTGTACACACAGTAACTCTGAAGTTGTTCATGTGTCTAATATATCGTGAGCGAGTAAATAAAAAGCGACATCGAATGTACATCTAAGGGGCTCTGGCCCAACCAGGAGGATGAAAGAAAATAAGAACAAAATGACACACCGGACCCCGTGGCGCTTAGTACCAAGGCTTTCAGATGTTTCGCTACTGGTCAAGCATCATGGCAAGACGATCAGCCGACGGACGCTTGCCCTCTTCATTATCCCAACAACTTCGGATCACCGACTGGTACTCCGGGGTGACACTATCTGGTATTCGAGGTCGTTCTTCGTTCATGATAGTCAGGAAAATGGATGTT
The DNA here is from genome assembly GCA_038091135.1 of Leccinum fibrillosum. Taxonomy (NCBI): domain Eukaryota; kingdom Fungi; phylum Basidiomycota; class Agaricomycetes; order Boletales; family Boletaceae; genus Leccinum; species Leccinum fibrillosum. Next base: position 13,850 of record JBBPNI010000633.1, on the reverse strand, counting down.
GAACGAATTTCGTCGTACGGCTTCCTCCCAGACAGCACCTATCAAACGACACATTAGATCTTAAGCAACGCAATAAAATATTTTATACAAACATGCAATATGAGTCCCCCGAACGAGTAAATATCACAGGGCTGTGTGGGATAAGATGTGTCCCCTGAATTATATACTTGTTTGATCAGTGCTGGATCTGCGAACAGCATGCCATCACAGATGCTAAATGCCAAGAACGAAGAGCGAACGAATTCATTGAACAGTGAGAGACCAGAATCCGTGAGGCAAGCAGTCCCATCATCATCAATCAGAACATTTCCCTATGGAAACAAAATCAATGATCTTCCCAAGAACCTCCTTTCTGCGAAGCGACGTACGCTATGAAGGTTGCCATGTATGACGTCCTGGCCGTGAACTGTGGGGAGTGTCCATGAGCGACCTGCAATCACAAATATATAATTGTTACGTACGATAGCAAAGACCAGCTGCTATATCCCGAAGCTGCAGCGAAGTCATTGAATAGATGGCTGTATGAATCGCAATTAAACTCACCAAACGTCGTCTCTCGGAAGTATCCAACGTAGGATGAACCTTGAGGTAGATGGACAGAGATCGGTTGGAAAACCACGGAACGACCATGCTCGGCAGGTGTCCAAAACCAGACACGACACCGAGCAGTGGGACGACATTCCTGTGACGCAATCTCCGCCATATACTCAATCCCCTTTGAAGTCTCTAATGGAAAAAAATGGTTTATCCTCAATTCATAAGATGGGAGACTCCGATGTTCACCTTCCTGTGAGACTCCACCTCTTCGAGTGTGATTTTGATCGCTTTCACTGCGACCTACTCTGTTCAGCGTGGTCATGAAGACTCTAGAAACTGAGCCAACCTTGCGAGAAGATCCATCCGAGAGTAAGTCACATTCCCAGACATCTCCGAAAGCACCACTTTGGGTAGCAAAGCTTTTCCTTCTTCTAACCACGGCAGTTAAGTCATCGATGAGCAGTTCATTCATAGAAACTATATCAAGGGCGTAGGTACATCGCCTCCCTGGAAAGTGGGAGAACAGACCTTCATTTCCGTCTGTGAAAAACCCAGAATGCGAAGTGTGACTGCTGTGAGGACTTCAAGTGTTCCATAAGTTGGTAAGCTTGAGGTGCATCGTGCCTCATTGCGCACCTGGTATGAAACATCGAACGCGGAGAGGATTCTATGCTGATAGAGGCGGTTGTACGAGGCGTCGGAGGTATGACAGTGGGAGTTGGTGGTGCTGATCCCGTGCTAGACTCGGCTGAATAATAAACCGAATCTTTTGTGGAAGAAATGGCGGTGGAAGGGCTGGAATCGTTTCTCTGGAGAGGATGGAGACTCCCGTCATTGATATTATCCCCAGTATACCTCGACTTGAACAGATTCCAGATCATCCGTCCCCCATGTTGTGACGGCCCAGATGGGGTAGATATTTGGACGGGAGAACCAAAATAAGATCCACTTTCTTTAGGTTTCCAATGATAATTCCTAGTGATCAAATTCACAAGCTTCTCCTTGGATTCCGCTTGGTGAGGCCCTGGAAAGACGGTGATGCATGCATGCTCATCAAAACCCATTTTGAGCTGACTGAGAGCAGAAGCGTTTCTTCTCCACCAGTCTTCCGTATTCTTCTCTTTCTCCAAACAAGTGACCACGATGGCTACGGGAGCAGCGAGCCGACGCGAGATGGTGCAAAAGTTGTTGTAAAATTTCACCAGTGCCTTGGTCGCCCTAGATCCATGAACGCAGTACACGAGAAGATCGATCTCACGTCTGCTGTGCCTTTCTTTCAGAAACCTCTTGAGCTCTTTTTCCGAGCCCCGTCCCCAGATAGCTTGGAAAAAGTTGCGGCCCTCGCCAAGACCACGGGTATCCCAAAGACTGTACTTTCGACCATACAACGAGGCTTCGTAACAGGTGCTACTAGTGGGTTGAGTGCAGGGTCGAGAGTCGTTTGAGACGCGGGCATCGCCAACCCCAAGGAGGAGGTTGATAACAGAGCTTTTGCCAGACCCGGTTTCCCCGAAAAAGATAACATGATACTGAGAGATAGTATACGCGTTAGCGCATCAATGGTCATGAGATATGAATGGAAAAACAAACCATGGAACTATGTGAAGTTGGGGGCATGGCCCAGAGACTCACAGTCGAGTTTTGAGGAGCAAATCGCAAATCGCCAGTGGACTTTGAATCAGTGATCGATGGGTAAATCGGGCGGCGGTAAGTGGTTGTCAGGTACTAAATGTGAAGTGTGGTCCCTTGTCAAAAGAGGTTTCAGACCGGGGTGAATGATTGTTCAGTAGTGGCACAGTGACTCATTAAGAGCGTCCTCAGTGATTCATAGAAGTTAAGAAGGGCATGCGTTATCTGGCAGGCGGATTGCATCACAAAAAACACATGTACTAATCGGGCAGGCCTCGCGAGTGGTTACATCATGATGCATGTTTAGGCACATGGTGCAACGTGGCCCGTCGACATTGCCATTCGGAGGAAGAAAGTTCCGCTCAGGTCGTGATGGCGGCGGGGTGCGTGTTGGCTGGGATGTTTAATATTATCACACATTGACGTCACCAAACTGTTTTGATTGGATGGATTGGATGGAGTACTCCTGGTAATGGCTTAGTCATTGGCGGCTGCATGCGTGTGGTCTGATCGTTCGTGTACTTGTGCCCCGATGTGAAAGGATGTTGACAACTCGGGAGAGTGGTGTGATGTACGAGAAGAGATGGGCGAAAAGAACCCGAACTTTCTGTCGGGCGAGAGCGCGCTGTGTGGGCGGGCCAATAGCGTAGCTCGTCCCGACAGGTGTCGAGTGACGCAGCGTCGGACAGATACGAGATTGGGCGAATGTCTGGCCGTGAGCTGAGAGAGGGAGTGGTGGGTAGGTGCGAAACTAATGATACAACATACAAGTTCCGAAACTATAATTTACAATTCATAGGCGCCGAAAGCCCAAGATAATGTTATATGTAATACTGTACCCAACACGAATGGTAATATTACATTACATTTCCTAGAGTTGTTTAGTGATTCAGACATCATAGCGGGAAGCTGACCGCGAAATAATCTGTACAGTATGCGAGTAGTAGTACTAAGCCGTTTATGCGTCGAAGGAGAGAAATAACAAACGTCATTTGATGAATAACATACATAGTGCATGGCAAAGAAGGAACAAAGCCAGTGGAAGAAAACGATGCAACGAATGAATATCGGCCTTCTACATAGGCCCTGAACCAACCAGGGAGCAGGACGGCAAAAAAAAGCTAGCGTAGCGCCTACCATGAAGGCTTGTGCTGCATATCAACTTAAAACATGGAGAGAAGCGTAACAGCCGACGGACGGTTGCGCTCGTCGAGATCCCAACAGCTTCGAATTAAAAGCTCGTCCTGAGGGGTAATATCGCTTGGTATCTGGGGTCGCTGTCCGCGCAGAACAATCCGGTGGATGGAATTTCGACGAATTTCGGCGTATGGTTTCTTCCCGGATAGCACCTATCGAATACACATTAGACGACGCCGGGTCGCGTGACAAAATGGATTATACGAACGTGCAACATGAGTCCCCCGAACGAGTAAACATCACAGGGCTTCGTAGGACGATTTATGCCCAGTGAATCAGATACTCGTTTGACCAGTGCGGGATCTGCGAACACCACGTTACCGCAGATGCTAGAGTTCAAGTATGAAGTTCGAATAAAATCGTCGGCAAAAGAGAGACCAAAATCCGTGAGGCACGCGGTTCCATCATCATCAACCAGAACATTGCCCTACGCAAGAACAATCAATGGTTTCCCCAAGAACTTCATTTCTACAAAGAGACATACACTATGAAGGTCGCCGTGTATGATTCCCTTACTGTGGACTATGGTGAATAATCATGAGTGACCTACTCAATCACAACTGTAAGATTGGTACGTACGATAGCTCAGACCGGTTGCAATATCTCGAAGCTGTGCAAGGTTATTGAGCATATGGCTGTCTGAGTCGCAATGAAACTCACCAAACAGCGTCTTTCGGATGGATGTAACATAGGGCGATCTGTCAAGTAGTCGTGCAGAGATCCGTTGGAAAACCACGGGCTAACCATGCTCGGCAGGTGTCCAAAATTCGACACGACGCCGAGTAGTGGGACGACATTCCTGTGATTCAATCCCCACCAAATCTTCAATTCTCTGCGGAGTTTCTGGAACAAGTAAATGGTCCATCCTCGTTTCACGATATGGCAGACTCTAATGTTCACCTTTAGATGATTCTCTTTCTCTTCGGGTTTGGTCCTGACCGCTTTCACTGCGACCTGATCATTCTGGTCAGCATGGATAAGAAAGACTCCAGAAGTTGAGCCAACCTTGCGAGGGGATTTCTCTGAGAGCAAGTCACACTCCCAGACATCTCCAAAACCACCGCTGTAGGTAGCATACGTTATCCTTCTTTTAACAGTCGAAGTCAAATCCGTGATGGATAGATCATCCAGGAAACCTATAACAAGGACGTCGGTGGATCGTCTCCTAGAAGGTGAGGGAACAGACCTTCGGATCCCTCCGCGGAGGATTCAGATGGCGAAGTGTGACTACTGGAAGAACTTTAGGCATTCGGTGAGTTAAGATACTTGGGATGCATGATCTACGCACCTGGCATGAAACATCGAATTTGGAGAGGATCCTATGCTGGAAATATCGCTGGAGGTCTGCAATGGAATGTTGAGGGGTAGAATATCCGTGAGGACGGTTGCGCTGCGAGGAGTTGGAGGTACGACAGTGGGAGTTGGCGGTTCGGAATCCGTAGCAGACTTGATTGAATAATAAACCGAACCTCTGGTGGAAGAAACGGCGGTGGAAGGGCTGGAATCATTTCTCTGGCGAGGATGGAGACTCCCGTCATTGATGTTATCCCTATGCCTCGACTTGAACAGATTCCAGATCATCCGTCCCTCATGGCGTGACGGCGCAGATGGGGTAGATATTTGGACGGGAGAACCAAAATAAGAACCACTTTCTTTTGGTTCCCAACGATAATCCCTAGTGATCAAATTCTCAAGCTTCTCCTTGGATTCCGCTTGGTGACGCCCTGTAAGGGTGGTGATGCATGCATGCTCATCGAAATCCATTTCGAGCTGACTGAGAGCAGGAGCGTTTATTCTCCACCAGTCTTCCATATTCTCCATATTCTCCAGACGGGTCACCACGATGGCCACCGGGGCAGCGAGCCGGTGCGAGATGGTGCAAAAGTTGTTGTAATTTTTCACCGATGCATTGGTCGCCCTAGATCCATGAACGCAGTACACGAGGAGATCGATCTCGCGTTTGGCGTGCCTTTCTTTCAGAAACTTCTTGAGTTCTTTTTCCGAACCTCCTCGCCAGACTCGGATGGCTCGCAAAAATTTGCGACCCTCGCCAAGACCGCGGGTATCCCAAAGAGAGTACTTTCGACCATGTAGCGAGGTCTCATAACGAGCGCTAACTTGAGTGCATGGTTGAGAGTCGTTTGAGACGCGTGCATTGCTGCCACTGCAAGCCCCGAGGAGGAGGTTGATAACAGAGCTTTTGCCAGAACCGGTTTCTCCAAAAAAGATAATATGACGCTGAGAGACAGTATACGTGTTAGCACATCGATGGACATCAGACATGATTGGAACAACAACCATGGGAGTGGGTTTGGGACTCAGAGACACGGCCGTGACAACGGGCAAATCGCCAGCAATCTTGATCCCGTAGATGGTGGTCCACTTTTGTTGGGAATCAGCTTTGAATGAACGAGGAGCGGACTAGCTAGCGGTAGTTGTCGTGCTGGAAAAATGTGCCAGTTGGCATCAGAGAGTCGGAGTGGATGGATCTAAGAGGTTGAAAACGAAAGGAACCGATGATCGAGGTCGACTGGCAGCCTCGTCGAAATCATCGTTGTGGAACCGCCTAATAAGCACCAATAAGGGCATAGTATGATATAGACGCCAGTATTTGACTCGCCGAATGAAAAGTTGAAAACGTGTTTGCCAAGCTGCTTTTACACAGCTGACCTCGCCAGTGCTGCATCTCGGATTACCTTCTATCCCAGCTCGCATGCTGATGTGACAGATAAATCATGAACAATAAGTGATGCTGGGTCGTGAGACCCTGCGAGCATGCGTCATCCAGGCAGGTTGAAACAACTGTGATGGTGCCCGAAGGAGCTGGGGATAATTAATACAGAGCATGGGGTCTAGGGTATTACCAGTGACGTGCCAGTAAGATTCAACCCGAGTCGCATCAACGTTCAACCTGGGGCCATGTGAGATCTGCTCCCAGGGGAATTTTGGATTTCGAGCCAACATACTCGTGTAAAACACGAGACAGCATTGCCATTCTCGGTGCAGTGTCGCGTTTACGAAAGACTTAGACTTGCTCGGATGTGGCGCCGAGTCGGATGGTGTCGATTTTTCAAGTGTGAACTTTGACACCGTAAGTTCAAGTTTGCGGATCAATGGTTATTACTGAGCCCGTCGGGGAAAAGTGGCTTAACGTTTCTCCGACGGCAGGCAGGATGACGCAAGATCTGATGGGCCTCGTGGAAACCTGGCGTACGTCCTCCTTCCCATGTTATCGAGTGGCACAAGTTGTACGTAATATTTTTATGTGGATATGCGTCGGACTTACGACATCGTGCAGCGTTCTGCTGTAGCTCATGCAGCTTCTTCAGACAGGGTGGGAGTCTCACTGGGATATTCCACCGGTGGCATTGTAACCAATTGCAAGCAGCGACTTCACCTCAGCTGGTCGTTCAACGTTCAACGTTCAACCCGATTCATCGATGGCAGAGCTGCCACCCCGCATGGTCGAACCCATCTCATGGTATTTCGGAAAGGCAAATTTCGCATGCTCATGACGTACCTCGAGTCCTCGACCAATGACACGCAGCGGAAACCTGTACATTGTATACTGTGTTGCTGGTTGTTGAGTTGTACCTGTCGCATTGCCCTATAATAAGATGCATTGATGAGCTAGCCATATAGCGCTGTCGCTATCAAAATGCAAATACTGTAGAAGAAGGGCCATAGACGTCAACTCCATCTGGCTAGACAAAACGAATACAAATGACCAAATGTGAATTATCATCAATAATCACATCTATTTCGGATACCGCACCGTCAGCACTATTGCAGGGTCTCTGGGAGGCGGCAGCACAGGTGCACCGCTGGCATTAATAGCTCTGAGCGCTGATGCGGCGGCTGAAAAGTGCTGACGCCTTCCCTGCCTTCTTTGCACGATGCAGCGTTGGGCGTAAGTTGTGATACTATCCGAATTTGAGGTTCTCAGGACTCGCGTTGGACTTGCGGAGAAGACTGAAACGTTGACATGGCTCGGAGGACTTCGAACGTAGTCATGTTCCTGGATAGATATCTTGCGAACCTGCCGCTGCACTAGTCGTTGCAACGACAGCAGGCGGATTCAGTGTGACTGCAAAAATACTTGAGCATATTACTAGACTACTAGGAAATAAACCAATCACTTACAACGACATTTCGCTGCGCTCGCAGCTCGACGAATGGTCGACGGATCAATTGTATACTTACAATATTGCTGATTCAGCATATGACATCGATAATAGGCATTTCACCCATGGAGGACGTCCCGCATTCCATAGCCGTCACAGGTAGCCTAGCGATCTCAACTATACAAGAAAAGTTTCCGCTCCTGCCCTCGAACAGTCGGTGCTTGACCTCGCAGTCCAGGTACAGCAGGCCAACCAAAACAAGTCGGTAGCACTGCTCTAGATCAGAAGACTCGGCACGATTGATGATCAGTAGAACTGATAGAACACGTCACATCGATTTAGAGCGTATTCGGAAGTGGAATACCCATTTTGTTCTGTGGCTTGATGACCGGGGTAATAAAATTAGGCCGGAGAGTCACGGGACATGATTTTCAAAGGAATATTTTGACGCAGACACGTTCCATGCGACGGCTTACGAAGTTCGAGCCGGTTTGCCAGCGCATCACTATCCCCGATTCATACATCGAATAACACGATTTGCTCCCTACCACCCCTATCAATTCGAATCAACTTCTTGGCCACGCAAGCGTAGAGTGCCCTTGTGCCTCCGGTAGCTGCCTTTAGTTGATTCAGAGGCATCGCATGGTTAGGTGCCGTGAGCAATGCGTGGAGAAGCTGGGCGGTGTTCACTTGGTGAGGTGTAGGACCGCCGGATGCAGAAGAGATGGATGAGATTGAAGACATGGGGGAGCTAGGTGAAGGTGACCGATTAGCCAGCGATTCGATAAGAGCACTGGATATCATGCACTCGTTAGCATTGGATGATGTTATACAAGACGGTACGCACAGAGTTTCCTCCACTCGAGCCGGTTTCTCGTTACCTTTATCAGGGAACAGGATCTCACCAAGGGCAGCCCATATCCGAGACTACAGAGCTGTTCAGAAAACAGAGTAGGAGAGAAAATGAAGTGCACGAGACTCGCCACGATGTTTTCTAGTTCTGGAGTAACGCGAACCTTGGTCGCTTTCGATGAGGAGCTCAAAGACGACCGTGCCTTGGGCAGGGAAGGGATAGGTTGTGGTTGGCTATCCACAGAGGGGGACGTCAGCAAGTTTTCTTGGGCAAAGAGAGGCATCTTGGAAAGGACAATAGTCTGGTCTTCATCCATATTTTCCTCAGCCCTCGTGTCCGGAGTAGTGGGAGCTAAGAGCTCAGGGTTATTCCCGGTGTCAGGTTGAACCTCAACTAAACTCGGCTGTTCATTGAAAACCACCTTGATGTCTTCATCTTTGCCTTCATGCAGCGGGGGCCCGCCAAATAATATGTCCTCCTCGGATAGTTTACCCAAACGCTTGTGTGTCGAGGTACCAAGGCTTGCAAATACTGATTTCGGAGGTGCAGGTCCGGGGCTATCATTTGACATGGTAGATAAGTCCGCGAAGTCGGGATCATCTTCTAGAAGTCTATCTGTGAATCGAAGTATGCGTCCGGATGTGGCTGGAGTCGACCAGAATGCCTGTTCGTGGGCTTCCGGTTCTGGTGAAGGCGACAACGGCGATCTGAGAATAGACTTGGAAGCTGCTTTTGGTTGTGCGGGCAGTTTAGGTTCGTGCGACCGGAGGAGGGCATCTTTCTGCAAATCCTTAGAAGCATATACACATTGAATGTGAAAAATTGATCGAACCTGGCTTCGTAACTCTACGAGACGATTCTGTAGATCAGTGATGCGACGCTCCTCCTCGGCAACACCAGTGACCGTGGGTGTTGAGCCCGAAGTGATCCCTGTACCAGTCAACTGCACATACACGATGATATAAGTCTTTTCCACATGTGCAGCATGTGACGGACCTTGTGCAGGGTCTCGTCCAATTTCTTGATACTCTCCCTGGTTTCATCAACTTGCTCGATAATTGTGACCACTTGAGAACGAGCACGGGGCATGCGTCGGATGGACTGACTGAGAGTGGATTACGACGCAACGAAAAGAAGAAAACTGGATAGGATACGTACTACCGATCCAAGTACTTGAGCGCAGCATGGGCATACACCTCTGGTTCATATTCCTTGGGCCTCAACATGCCCTCTCGTCTCGCCCCGGGTTGCTTCCTGAGGGGAGTGGCACCAGGAAACTCGACGCGCGAAATCTCGCCCCGACGCGGACCGTTGTCTGGTTGTTTGCGTACATCGGCATCTGGGGCTGGCACGAGCGTAAAAAGGCCGAGTTCTGAAGCGTCGATGTCGCGAATGAGGTCGCCGAGTGCCGTGTCGAGAACGGCGCGGGTGAAGGGGATGTTGCTGGGGACGGTGACGGTGGCAGACGCGCGTATGGCTTTAGCAGTCGCTGTGAGACGGTCAATTCGGTCGGAGAGCGATGGCATGACGATAGAACTGATACTCGTTTCACAGCCACTGATGGTGAGTGTGTGGTCCTCATCGTCGTCAAGACTAGTGACAAGGCTTATAATAAAACTTTTAAAAAAAGTACCCACAGTCAAGGTCGGTCACTCATCGATCGTTCCGACCTCAGAAATGCCCCTCGGTCTTAGGCTCGGTCTCTATGACAGCGAACCGTCGCCGACCGACGACAGTGTCAGCCTGAGCGATCAGGGGGACGATGCGTCAGGTGGCTCGGACATACTCGATCCAAACAGCAGCGATCACCGCCGCACAGCGTCCTCGAACGACGCAACACCCCGACCCCGAGCCGCCCTACCCCGCCCTCAGGCTGCGCTGTTCCTCGGTTTGTCTCGCTTCCGTCTTGACCGAACTGGCTCGTTCCTTGGACCTAGTATCATACTGACTCATTTTGAGTCCAGATTTCGATGCGAGTTCAGTTCATCACAATTCACCGCAGACCCACAACAGACTCCTTGGCTTCTTTTCTTCTTCGAGCACCGCCACTCACCGCAAACCATCTCCGTCTCGAGCGCATCTCATCGATATCAAGGCGCAGCATTCTCAATCAGAAGTAGCTGCGCACGTAACAAACATGGCTTCCGCCGCTTCCTCAGGTGCTCCCAACAAAGTCCACACCTCACCTACCAAGGTGAGTTTAGTCGGAGTTAACACGTATCATATTGACACCCAAAGCCACTCACAGCCCTCGGCACGTACCTACGACGCTAAACTGGTCACTCGAGAAATGCATCGACTAGGCACGCTAGCCGGTCTCAATCCCGCCATCACAGCATCGCTTTCATGTAACCCATCTGCATCAACGGTCACTCTCGCTCCATCCACCTCGCCTTCGACGGCCACGCTCGTGCCAGGCACCTCACTTAGCGCCCTGAGCAGTGCAGCGGCGTCGGACAAGGACAATCCCTGGGGCACGCTGCATGTGCATGTTCTACCCCTGTTCAACGAGGAACCGTTGCGAGTACCGATGTGAGCCTTTCCACTCGGCTTCTTTGCCGGTCACACTGACAGCTCCCCAGAGAAGACCTTAATGCTCTTGTAAAGCGTCATATACAGACGGTACTAGCCGCCTCCCCGTCGAGGGCGCTCACAACTCTCGCTGCCGATGCACGAGAATTGATTGCGGCGGGCATGGTCACCGTGAACGCAAAAATGGCTTCCTTGTCAGACGAATTACTTCCCATTCGCCTAGTAGAGCTCTGGTCGTTTTTCTGGGACCATGTATTGCCATACGTCGAAGGAGTGAGTGTAATCAGCTGGCCATCGTATCGTACCATAAAGACAACTCCTTTAGGTCCTACTGCCCTTGCAGACTGACCCGTTGCTGACGTCACTGCACCGCACCGCGAAACAACACCGCGGCAGTTCACCAACACGACAAGCTGCCAAAGCGGGACCAGCCGTTGGATCGCCCACTATCGACGTCCGCAGTGTTGCTCTCTGTGCATTCCGCGACCGTGTTGTCGTCCCTTTACACGCTCGGTTGCATACCTTGCTCTCACCAGCACAATGCAAGGACACCCTCGTCAGGTTAGGCTCATATCGTCAGCCAAGGCTACAACAAATGTGCGAGTGCCATACCTCATGACAGGGTCGCGCTCTGAGCACTAAACAGGTTACTCGTACTTACCTCGGAGCGACGCGTGCGCCCACCTTCACCGACCCTCTCTCTCCGCGCACCAGACGTCGAACCCAGCGTGGGCGAAGCTGCAGTCTCCGACCTGCTCCGGCTCTTCTCGCAAACTCAACATCACGCACGGGCGCACGCGCCTCACCAGGCTCCACGTCAATCGTATGCGCGTGGGATGACGGTGCGCGCTTCTACGCCGAGCTTTTTGTCAGCTGGTATTCCACGAGACCGTCGCGGCCGCATCGGGGGGCACGACATGAAACGGATGATATTGAATGCAGGCGGATGGCCCGCATCGGTGTCTCCTGTCGGTGGAACCGTGCCAGCGGACGATGCGGATGCGGACGCGGAAGACGAAGGTGGGAACGAGGGAAATGAGACGCCGCGCGTTGGAAAAATGGACCATCGCGATCGGAAAGGTGTTCCCTTGGAGCCCCACACTGGAGGCGGATGGGGACTGGGCGCTGGAAACGAGGAAAAAGGATATTTGGAGGACGACGAGGACGATGTCCTGAATTGGGATCAGGCTCAGGTACGGTTGTATTCAAGTGCTCTGGCGGTCGTGTGTTGTTAACGTGATACAGGCGGCCGTCGAACGGATGCTGGAAATGAATCCTGAGTCGCCAACGGATTGCATTCGCAGGCGTGTCCCCTAAATATTACGTAATACAATGCAAGATGATTGAATGGAATTCACGTGACCTCACAATGTCATCGGAGTAAAACGACGTCATAGTCCCCTAAAATTGAGAGGAGGTGAGTATATAAAAGTCCTTCAACGCTCTTTCTTCCTCTCCACAACATGTCTGGTACGTACTCGAACCTTCATGTGTAGGTCCTTAACATACCTTCCTTGGCGCAGAACAAGTAAAGAAAGATTCTACGCGCGTAGCAGCAGGTCTCAAGGCCGCCATTCACAACCCCAACGTCTCCGCGGAGGCAAAGGAGACAGCGATGGAGAGGCTAAAGGAGATGGGCCAGGATGTGGAGCCCTCTCCCGTTCAGGAACCCTCACGTACGCATGGTCACGAAGAGTCTACCCGAGTGCTCGCGGGTTACAAGGCTACGCTGAGTAGTATGTACCCCTTATCCTGCGTGTCCGGCGGTTTCTTACCTGGTTTTTTTTCTTAGATCCGAACACCTCACCGCAGGCCAAGCAGCACGCCGAGGAAGTGCTTGAGGCGGCTGGCATTCTCGAAAGACAACACGACCATACTGAAGAACAGCACCAGACGCGCGTGCTCGCTGGTTACAAAGCCGCCCTCAACAGTACGTCGCGGACGCTGGGGTACTGACGAGTTTCTGACTATCTCTTCTCATTGGGTAGATCCCCGTGTTTCTGAAGAAGCCAAGCAGCATGCACGAGAGTATCTTCAGGAGTACGGCGTTGAAGTTTGAACAAGTTTATGTATACACGTACATTAACTCGCAGTAGAACTACGTTTCTTCACGGGGTCTAGCCTGATTTGCAACTTCCTCCAGTCTACTCAACACCTTCTCCACTCTGTCCTCCAGACTGATCACGTTGCCGGAGACTGTATGACGATTTGCTTCCAGACTGCCTTCGACGTTTGCGACCGCGCCACTCAGCGCGTCGAGTGCTTCCTTCGTCCGTCTTTGCTCCTCTTCGAGGGACGCCATCGTACTCTGGAACTCAGAAGCGGACGCGTGCAGGACAGAAAGTGTCCTCAATCGCGTCAGAATGTGAGGTATGTGAGGTAAAGACGGCGTGAGGCGCGAGAGCAACGGGAGAACCGCATCCTGAGCAGGAGTGAACGTCATCGACGCGCCTGCGCCCCCAGCCTGTTGACGCTTCTGCGCCTGACTAGCGGACACGCGTTCCAAGTCCGACAGGAGCAGCTTGAGCCGCCTCGAGACCGAATCGATGTGTCGGGGCTGAGTGAGGAGCGTGAGCTGATTGTTGAGCCTCATGAGCATCGGTAACAGCGGCGGCGTGAGCGGGGTCGTCTGCAGCAGCAGCAGCCCGAAGTCAGCCCCCAACATCCAGATACACACTCGGCATCGGCACTCACCTCGTCCAACGTCGCGCCCACAGACCCGACCAGCTTCTCAAGCTCCCCAACCCGCCTGTCCATCTCGACGATACTCTTCGCCTCGGCTGGTGCGTCCCCGCTCCCGCTGTCCTTGACCGGCCCAACCCCTACGTCGTCCTCGTCCTCGTCCTCGCTATCGCCATCGTCATCGCTCTCCTGCTCCTCGCCGCCTCCCCCCACGACAACGCCTACCAACCGTCCCCGCCCCTCCCTCCCCTTCCGTACCTTTTCCAACCGCTTCCGCACATCCACCAAACCCATGA
>JBBPNI010000632.1:0-18677 GCA_038091135.1 Leccinum fibrillosum | reverse complement strand
CAGAGGTGGAACGCGTAGCGCGCATCGATTCCATTTCCGCCGCAGTCGTCGTCACTTTCCGGTATGCGTTAATTTGATGGAGGTACGAGGGAAGTGGCATCGGAGGCGACGGTCTGTTAGCAGTCCGAAGCTTCGCCCTCGCCTTCGCCTTCCTGTTGGAACTTGGACGACGACCCATCTACGGAGAGAGAATTTTTGACCGAGGGCGAGGGCGACCTGTCGACGTGACGCTCAGCGCTCATGTCCCAGAGTCACCGTTCAGTGCTATTCTCGCCAATATAGGCACGCTTCCATGCTTAGCCGAGCTCGCTGATCGTGCATCCATGCTTGCATACCCGCATCAACTTGCTAGTGACGACAGCTCGGTCGAAAATCGTCAGGCTAAGATGCTGTACCCCACAGAAGACGTGAATGTGGAATTGATCCCGGTCAAAATCGTCTTGTACCAGTATGCGTCTTCAGGGATGGTGCAGGGAAGCCAGCAAGTAGTCATCGACTTCCAAAACATGACGGTGGAATGCGAGGGTCATCGCAATCTCCCCATTGTTGTGGAAGAGATCGGGAATACTCAAGAAGAAGTGAAGTGCCAAAACTCCCTGGAGATCCTGAGGGCAATAAACGGCAAACCATTACAAGACTATTCAACCACTATACTTGGCGGGTAAGGTGATAGTGTCTTTTCCGTTCCGAGTACCTGACAGACCTTGATCCTCCTTGTGCCTCCAGATTATCTCCATTATGTGGGAGGCGGACGGTGTCGCGCACCTGGTGTCACACCTTCGTGTACCTAAACACAGATTGCCCCGCTTCTCGAGTCGTTTCCTTTCAATCATGCTACAGCCGTGGCCAAGTTGACGTATGTCAGCCTTTCCTACAAAACGCACTGACCGTCCCACCGCTTGGCGAATGTCCAGAATGCAATATCTGGTTCCGTCACAAGGAACTAGTGTGATACCCCGGCCGACCAAAAGACAATTCGTACCTCCCTCCGAGATAGCACGCAGCCAAGCCGCTCGTGTCCAGTTTCAGTATTCGACCAGAGTCTGCGAATCGTGCTCACCCGCAGGTGGGACATCATGCGCATACGAGGGGTCCTGGATCTGCGATGACTGCGAGGGAAAACAGTTCTCTTGTTACTCAGTCAAGGAGTGCCCGCGATGCGAGCGGTTGTTTTGCAGCGACGACTGCATGAAAGGAGAGTGGACATCGTTCGCGCTGGGATCGCCGATGTCGGATGCAATGTCCGAGTCAGTTAACGGAGGAACATTTTGAGTTCGTATGTGGTACCGATGATTGCCTAGCCAAGATTTGCAGGGAATGCGCGGCTACGAGGTATTAAGTTACCTGTCTGGGTGAGACCCAGGGCTTACTTTGAACTCGTTTGGCTACAGTACTAGCAGAATACACCATAGGCAACATCACGATTACAGTGAGCTGGTGTGATCACCCTGTAGAACATTGGGTAGAAAATGTGCAGGAGTACAGATACCATCAAGTACGTGCGGCGCCTGACTTA
The DNA here is from genome assembly GCA_038091135.1 of Leccinum fibrillosum. NCBI lineage: Eukaryota > Fungi > Basidiomycota > Agaricomycetes > Boletales > Boletaceae > Leccinum > Leccinum fibrillosum. The sequence continues at coordinate 17,161 of JBBPNI010000632.1, read as the reverse complement.
AATAATGTTGCGATGGCATCACATTTAGGAACTAACCGGATTACAATCAAACTGATGAAGTACATTCGGATCATCGAAACAGTTTAGCGAAAGAATTTATACTTACAAGCCGGATTTAATTGATGGTGCATGTCACCAGAGATCCCTATTTCGTCAAATCCCTCCGTGAATATTGTTGAGGGTGTTTGCGTGCGAGATTCGGACATTATGGACGGGCGTGTGTCGTCGATGGATCGCTTGCGTCATGATTTATCATTTGGAGTTTCTATCAGTCGCGGCTACTGATTCCATCTCAGATGTACAAATGTCGTTGTTGATTGATATGATCCACCTTTTCGTATGCATGTTGGCCAGACTTGATTTGCTTATTGCAGCAAATTGCAGCCTGTTATCGTTTGCCCGGAGGTTCGAACGTTCAGGTCCTATGCCATTGAATGCATTAATTCGAACATTTGCATCAGGGCTGCATGTGACACTCTGTGTTTGTTTGAACGCGCATGTCTTCGCAGTGACATCCTTTCTGGTAAATGCTGAAGTTTATGGTTTCAACTGTCCGGGGTTCAGTGTAAGCTTGAGTCTTGCAACTTACCTCTCAACGTCAACTTTCATCTCAAAGTACTCGTCCTGTTGAACATGTTACCCAGTAAAAGTTCTTTAAGCAATTATGGATCTCGACATCTGTCTGTAAAAGAAAAAGAACGGTTAGCCAGTCTGAGAAGAAGAAACTTGAAAATCGAAAATGAACCCCACGCAGCCCAGTGATGGAGTCGATCCTCAAGCTCAAGGATCACCAGCCCTCCGGTGCTGCCTTTCGGGATCAACTCTCGTTCAAGCTTGACGTAGTACTAGTTAATGATGCGTGCCTACGAAATTGTCAGCTGCAAGCTCGGGCTCTTCGGGATGAAGGGGTCCAAGCCGTTGGTGTACGTTGCACAGATGTCCGGTTAGACCGACAAGTCACCCAGCCACAGCATACCACACTCCAGATACAGGGCCATGCTCGGCAGTCACAACCGCAGGTTGAACAATCGTCTCGTTCTTTCGCGCCTCGAGAAGCACATAACCATGCTTTCCGTCGGTGGTCGTCTGTACCGGCACAGTGAGCAAGTGCTGATTGACTCTAGGCAGTGGTATTTTGATGATGTCGCGACGCAAACGGTGTGGTGTTGATCGCCACAACATTGAACGGCTGCGAAATCGAGGTCAAAGGCACGGAGTCGGCGAAGATGACGCTCAGGGCAGATCTTAGGCCTTAGGCTTCACAGTCGGCCTTGCGCACTTCCGAGTATAGTTTTTCAGCATCCGAGTCGTCGTACATCATTCCACTGTTTATGGCTCCCTTGCTCCGATATAGGACTGGGATCAAAAGCCATTAGTAGGTGATCCAACAAACTATTGGACACGCCATCGTGGTCTGTAGCAAGCGATTAGTTCCAGAAGAAAAAACAAAGCCGACGGTAAGAAACATTGATTCAGGAGCACTTTCTCCCAACAATCATCGATCGTCGCCTTCGGGTACACGAGTTCCGTCCAGATTTGAAAAGCGTCGCGAGAGTTGCAAGGCGCTTGAAGAACCTTTCAGTCTGGGGCTCGGGAAGCTAAGGAGAAGTACGGCTGCAAATACTTGTGCGGCAGTCATGGATGCGCCACAACTAGAATCAACATCCGACGGACTTGTTCACGCCCCTGGGACAACCCTGGGAACTGCGAAGTCTCTTTTACGAGCTGGTTCACACGGCTTTTGCTTGTAGTATACCGGTCTTGTTGAACATGCTGGGCAGAGCATCCTTTAGGCACGTCGCCTATTTCGCCGCCGGCGCACTCGTCGGGGGTGGCGTCGCGTCGTTCGTCGCGTCCCGCAAGCCCATCCCGACACCACCACCCGTGATCGATCTGGACCAAAAGGGTGGCGCGAAACTGTCCACTGCCGTAGCCACCCTAGCCACCGTACCCGACGCGTCCTCGGTACTCAAGTATGGGCACCCAGGTAGGTGTCCGAGTCGTTCGTCGGTGAAAAGACGGAAGAGAGCGCGAGTTGTTGACGAAGACGCGTCGTTGGTTACTTAGGACCGGTCCCGGATCTGCTCGTGCGCAAGGTGTACACGGCCTCGTACGATCGGCGACTGCGTCACCCCGCCTGGGTATGCTGCCCCATCCGTCCGCCTCTCTTTCGACGTCGCCTTGACGCGCTTTTTTAGACCGCCGAACACCTCACCCTCGCCTCACTGGGCAAATCAGGTGTCACGTCCGCCTCGGCCGACGAGACTGGCGATAGAACCAAGTCGACGTTCGCGGAAGACGAGTCATTACCGGCCATGTTCCGCGCGAAGCTCCAGGATTACTTTCGAAGTGGCTACGATCGCGGACACATGTAAGTCTGCTTTTCGTTTTGGCCCGCGTCACCGGATTATGTTTTGGACAGGGTGCCCGCCGCAGACGCAAAGGGCTCTCAGGATGCGATGAACGAGACCTTTTTGTTGTCCAATATCGCGCCGCAGGTCGGTGTCGGGTTCAACCGTCATTGTATGCTTCGTATACCCCTTGGGACGATTTTTTTGGCGCTGACGTGCACCATCACAGACTGGGCTTACGTCGAGGACTGGTGTAGAAAGCTCACCAAGTCGTTCCCCGACGTCTACGTCTTCACCATCCCGCTCTACCTTCCCCACAAAGATCCAGATGGCAAATGGCGCGTGGTACGTGTTCCGTTTTGTCCCAACCGCTTACTTTCGCCGCGGTCCAGAGTCTCGCTTACGTACACCCCGTTTCTGCCGCACGAAACTAAAACAGAACTATGAAGTCATTGGATCCCCACCCAACGTCGCCGTCCCAACCCACTTTGCAAAAGTCGTCCTCGCATCACGACCGTCCTCACCATCGACGCCCAACGTTCCCGAAATATCCACCGGCGCGTTCGTCCTTCCCAACACGGTCATCCCTGACGAAGCCTCGTTCGAGAGTTTCGTCATGCCAGGTACGCACGGCCCTGCCTCGCTCTCGTGATCACCGTTTGTTACTGATGTTTTGCCATCATCACCTACCCCCGCCGAATCCACAGTGGCTGCCGTCGAACGCGCAGCGGGTCTCACGCTCTTCTCCGACGATCTTAAACAGACCTCGAAGCATATTTGCAAGTCGGTCAAGTGTGAGGTGATCGTGAGGCGTTTCGACGAGGCACAGAAGCGACCAGAGGTCCGACGATCGGTGTCTGCGCCGCGTTGATTTGGGGTTGGTGCTGATCGACGGACTGCCGCTGATGAGTCGCGCGCGTATGCGTACAGTATGTGTCGTCGGCAATTAGGTTTTGACGTGTTGGCTAGCCACGGCCCTTGACGTTGGTACGTCCCGCCATCCTGGCCCGAACGACTAAAAATATAGAAACAAACAATAAAAAGCTTGGTTGGTACTCGTATTGTGCGGCGGGGGCAGTTTCGATTCGATTCGGTTACTGTACCGTCTGTCCTCGCCTCTGAGATCTTGACCATACTTACAATGCAATCCGTGATGCACTATGCCCAACCTGTCCAACCTGCCCAACCCTGATTGCGAATGAGGGTGTTGCTTCTTTTCCATTGAGCGGGAGAAGCTCTAGAAGCGAACTCGGAGTTGGATCATGGTACTAGTAACGATATAGATTGCGTCAAGCAACACGTACGGTTGTTGTATAAATATATCCCGACATTTCGAATAAAGCTATCGTATACTATCACCACCGATCGTGAGTTGATGCGACAGCAGATACAGAGTCCAAGGGCATACAACCCTCTGGGAGTGAGATGAACAGAAAAAGAGGCGAACGACGAGAATATATGCAAGGAAAGAAAAGTGAAAAGCAGAAATTGATTTTATACGAGAGATGTGACGATGCGGTGTACAGCTTTTATCAGACAGAGGGAGACGAGGCATGGCAATAGGTGAGGATACGTGACGAGACCAACATGTAATTGCACACCCATGATCGAATGGAGAGCAGCAGGGGAAAAAAAAACGAAGAAACGAAAAACCGAAAAAGAAACCGTGCTGAAAACGCAAAACCATAGACATTAAATTGTAAGTAATTCGTTGCATATCAGGCATATATACGTCTCAGAGAAATGCCTACTTGCCTACGAAACGCAGTGTGCGAGGGGTGGAAAAAAACATATGGATTCTATATCTCCAATGGTTCGTGTGTACGTGCCTCGAGGCCACTTCCACGTACTTGCACGTCGGCGTTTGTCGCCCTTCGGGTCCCGAATCCGCCAATTCCAGGGCCACGTGGCTGCCTCATGACACCGCTCCCGGAACTCTCGTTCAAGCTTCCATTGAATCCAATTACGCTGGAAGGAAGGCTTGGTACAGGCGGAATAGAGCCGTTGCCAAACGTGCCGCTACCGAACAGGGACCCAAAGCCTCCTGGAGAGCGACGAGAGGGAGAGGCAATGGTAGCATAACCCTCACGGATGTTTCCGTTGGACGCACGCGTGGTGAGGCGTGGGGCTTGGGTATGCAGGGTTTTCATGTCAGGCATCGATTTCTTCATGCGCAAGGTATTTGCGAGCTGAGACTGGGAAGAGGAAGCCGACAAATAAGCGGAAGGAGCGCGTGATAGAGTGGCAGGCTGGGTTCTCTGCATTGCGAATAACATCAATGAAGCTTCGACGGACGTAAGTATAAGCGAGATGGATAGACTTGCCTTGTTAGGGTCAATTCGAGTTACGACTGCATACCTATCTTCGCCTTCGCCAACTGAGTAATGATACACGCCTAGTTTCTGAGCAATCAAATGAACCACCCTCCTTTGTTTTGGGCTAAGGGTCCGCGAGAAGGCCAATTCGTCCCTCATGCGGTCGTCCTTGAACAGCAGGATTCTAGAGTAGATCTCCAGCGTTGAAGGGTCATTCAAATCGAGCTCATTAGATGGGGATGCTTTTTCCGATGGGTTCGGGGTCGCTGGTGCGACGGGCGGGGAAGTTGGAGAGATGAAGCTCTGCGAGATCGGAAGGGAAGGCATGGGCGGTGGAGAATACTGGGGCTGATATGCCGTCCCAGTCGAAAAGGAACGCTGAGGAGCGAACGTCGGGGCAGCAATGGGTCCAAAGTCGTCATACTGATTCACTGCTGCGGCGACGGCCTGCTGTTCCTTCTCCAACTGCATAGAACGCATACGGCGGATTGCCTTTTCTCGTTCGATACGTTCCTTTTCTCCCGCCTGGAGAACTTTTTTGTATTCCACGCGGAGTTTGCGACCCTGAACATCGAAGCCGTTCAAGGCAGCGACGACTGCATCGGCATCTACAGCTTGACGGAAGTTGGCAAAGGCCAAGCCTCGGAAGGAGCCTTGCTGATCGAGATGATAATTGAAGGCATATGGAGTAGGAATCGATAGAGATGCCTGTGTAAAGGATGCGATTAATCAATCCATCAACGAGGCGCTAGGGCCAACGGACTCACGATGATATCAAGGAGGGTTTCACGTTTGACGTTGAAAGGTATGTTCTTGATGACAATAGCAGTGGGTATAATCTCGTCATCGAGGCTCTGGCCAGGGGTGGAAGGGACGACGGCACGCTGACCAAGGACACCCATGGGAGGGGAACCACCAGAGGAGGAAAAGTCGGAATTATTGTTGGGAGAAAGAGAACGATTTTCGGGGATGGTCGCCGTGTTATCGAGCCATTGCTGAGAACGGAAAATGAGACTAGAGAAAAGGAAGACGGAGGAGGGTCAGGAATAGACGCACGCTGGGAAGACCGCCGCGGATGGGCTTCATCTTTAGCGGGGAAGGGCTGATGTTGAGGGGGTTGTATACGGGCGGGGCTGAGATCGGGGGTGATGTTGTGAACTGGTACTGCTGTCTAACATTTCCTGGGACGGGACCATCATAATCGTAAGTGTCGTTGAGGCGTTGCTGGGAGGGTTGTGTGTTGAGGGACAAGGAGGAGATGTCGGGGGTTGGGGAGGAGGAGGTCATGATGGAAGCCTTAATGAACAGAAGAAGGGGAAAGGGAAAAAAAAATCCAAGAGGAAAGCGTACAAGAACAAGCTTCTAGCGATGGATCCTTGTCTCGAGTAAACTAATAAACAGCCCCCACGCCACCATACCATGCCCTGAATCAATTTTTTTACACCAACTACGTAGAACGGTGCGAAAAATTGAAGAGCGGCGGTGATCGCGACCCTAAAAGTCTTGGATGGTCTGATCCGTCGAAATGTCACCTCCTGAGTGCGATCGCGGATCCTTGCAAATACACGCTTCGAGGGGTGAGACTCGCGGGAAGAGGTCAATGTCCGGCGAGTAACACCACCACTCTCAAACCGACTCGAGTAATGCAGGCGAGATCTACAGCTCCGAATTTTCGGGTTGTTGAGCGGTCCCGCCCGCATCGACCTAACCAAGACGGATATTTGATACAACGAGGACAGTACATAGAGAATGTTATAGATAAATAACAACAACCCTTTTTCTTTCTTTCTGCCTACCCTGCTTGCTAGCATTATGCGTACACCTCAGGGTCTGAGACAGAGCTTAAAGAATGGAAGCTTTCCAGCAGCAACGAAGAGAAAAAAAATCGAGGATACCAGATCCCGACCACATGATTACACCCACGTCACAACTGGTTTGGGCGGTGGCAGCACGCTGTCCATGTCGACCGCAAAGTTGAAACACGCAGAGTCATCCCACGGGCCGCGCAGTCGTTTGGTCGGACTGTAAGTAGGAGACGATGACGTGGGAGAGGCAGAGGAGTTGCCACTGCTACTTGGCCGGCAGATAGCAGCTATCTCCAGAGAGAGGGGTGGCAGGTCAGGGAAGATGAGCTGGCCAGGGTTTGCCTGCCCAGCCCTTGGGGCGGGTACAGGGCCTTTGGGGAGCGATGCCTCAGGGTAAAAGACGGGGCGAGGGACTGATGGAAGGGTGTGCTTGGGTTGGGAACGCGGCGGGAGAGGTCCCTGGTAGAGACGGAGGGAAGAAGGCGGTCCACGACGACGCATATCTAAATGAAAGAGCGCTAGAATTCGGTCGTTTTGTCAGATAAGAATTACAAAGTGAGCAGTGCAAATGCAGACCTGATTTTACCGAAGAAAAAGGTGGAATCAATCCGACCAAGGATGAGTTGAAAGAATGTGGAAACGTGCACAAGTACAACAAAACGAAAACGAGCTGCGACGTGTTGGTATCCAAGACACCTAACATGATCGGCTGGAAACTTCCGGCAGTAATCAAGATAACGGCAATTGAAGTTGCAAGACGGATACAGAGTCTACCATACAGAGCGTAGTGCTACTAGTACTATGTGCAAGCCATTCATACCAACCATAGAAAGAACGCTCATCCATATACGTGATCACAAGCCAGCAACCTCACGACGAGTTGTCAACCGGGCGATAGTGTTTCATCAGCTGCGTCTTGTACTCTGATCACATCGCTCAGTCGTCAAAGATCACACAACAATGCGTGCACTTGCCTTCAGGGTTAACCCAGAGGTTGGCAGCATCACCGTTCAAAGGAGAAGCATTGTTTGGTTCTTGTGGCACAGTAGGTCAATGTCAGCAAGAGCAAGCTCGACAACATCGCTACCCACCTCCCAGCAGTGACTGCAGAGATATAAGGACTGTCTGTACGCTGTAAACAGCGGACCACTTGTCCTAGCGCCCGTTTCAGCACACACGCCACAGCTCACAGAAATACACACACCTGCAAAATGTCTAGACATATAGCCCCGCTCTGGATGTCAACATTCGGGTGGTAACATGGCGTGTCAAATTTAATGGCGGGAGCGGTGTAGGGATAATTGCTAGGGAATGAGATAGAGATGCGGAACTTCAGACCAGCATAGATCTTCGCCACGGGTTAGCAGGATGCCGAGGATCGACAACATAGACGAACCGTTCCAGCAGCACCTTCTATCGTTCCAGCCCATTCAAAGAGATTGGAGTCGTTTTTCGGGAAAGCAGACTACCGATAAATCCATATATTCAGGATCGAAACTCTGCATTCGGACGAACGTGATACGCACTATGCCGGGAGAAGAAGACATCTATCCAGCGCTCGTGAGAAGACAGGAGGAATGATCGCGATAGGCAACGCACCATGAGGGTCATGAGCTCGCTACTGAGTCTACACATCACTCGTCAACGGCTGTGGTCACATGCGAGGAAATGAAACGAATCTTACCGTTTCGTCACGCTGCCCGGGCCATCAGCGGTTGAGCCGGATGTGGCCGACTTTTGCGACGTTCTTGGAGGCGCGAGGGAGGAGGTGATCTGATCCATTAAGTATTTCGTGAATGAGGTGCGGTGATCTACAAACAATCCAAGGTTGAAAACAATCCAGTGCACGAGGCACTGAGTGAGACGCGCTCATCACGTGATGTATTCAGAGATTATGTAAACTCCTCGAGTAAGTTGTGAGCAGATAATGATCAAGGACTCGCAGAGCCTCCAGCAACAGCAAGTTGATACCTATCACAATGTAATGTCATCTTGCTATGCAGTTGCAATGCGTCTGAATCTAATCAGCTTTTTATTTTCCGTTTGATTCTGATTGAGTTTAGAATTTGCTGCTGACCAGTTTTCACACCTTAGGCGCCCCTCGGAGATCTTAGATGCTGTGGATCATCGATCCGAGTCGTCCATCGGCTTCCCGGGCCACTTCCCGACTCCGCGGGCCCAGCGGCCAGGGTGATCAAAGACTTGGATAACGACAAACCGAACCACAGCCAACCGACGATGGAGTGCAGTGCAGAGCAGTCCCTGCACCTGTGCGCACCTTGGGGCCTGAGGCTGTTCAGGCAGCAACAGCGAAACCACCGCTCGTCGAGTAATACTTATATTCTTGCGGGCAGTCTATCGTCTGTAGAAGCCCTCTGTAGCAATTCGACCCATAGGCTGGTTTCCTGCTCTCTTCGGTGACGGATGCTCGAGCACTTTGCTGGACCATCATTGCCAGAACTAGTGATCCCGGAACAGCTATAGGTCTGTACCGTGACTCCCATATCCTAGCCAACTGATTTCCACCATCAATACTTGCGCATCAATTATTATGCGAATGTCAAGTTCGGATGACCCCCGAGGCTGCAGCCTTGGCTCGAATATAAAATCAGCTGTGCTCCCTCACCTCGTTCACCATTCTTGTACTTCTTCGTTCTCTGTTTCGATCTTCACTTTTCAACATCTTTGAGAGATGTCTTTCCTTAACTTCAAGTTCGTCGCCGTCGCGCTCACCTATACTCTCCTTGCATCCGCCGCCGTCGCCAACAAGCGTAGCACTCAATGGCTCCAGCAGAACGGTCCTGCTGCCAAGGCGTTGAATGACCAATACGCAACCCTCACTACCAACTCGACCTGCAACAATGGTGGCGACATCGCTTGTGTCGGCGGTCAATTTGCGACCTGCTTTGAAGGCCGATATATCACCGTCGCTTGCCCTAGCGGGTGGACTTGCGCCGCCATTCCAAACCAGTGGAGCGAGGGAACTACCACCACATGCGATACCAACGACAACATCGCATGGCGGTTCTCTCAGGCTGGTATTTCCGAGACCAAGAAGCGGTCGTCTCCTGAAAAGTAAGTATCCCGTACTCGGTTATCCTTGGGGGTTAAGACTGATGTGCTCTTAGGCGCACTTCATATCTTCAGCAAAATGGCCCCGCCGCGAAGGCGCTAAACGACCAATACGCTTCGTTGACCACCAGTTCGTCTTGCAATGACGGCGACATCGCGTGCGTCAACGGGCAGTTTGGCGTTTGCCACGAGGGAAGATATTTGACGTGGGCTTGTGCGAGCGGCTGGTCGTGCGCCGCCATTCCCAACGAGTATAGTGAGGGGACAACCACTACCTGCGATACCAACGACGACATCGCGTGGCGGTTCTCACAGGCTGGCGTCTCTGAGTCTTGAGGATGCCGCTAGAGGTGCGCTGTAATTTACTTTACCGGTGCGACCTTGGCTGACGATCGTGCCTCCGCGCTGTGTTTGACATTTGTAGTTGCGACCGATATCGATATCTAAGGTCGCATGGTTTGATGGGAGGCACGGCGACAGTTTGTAGTTAGTGCGGTTAATTCGCTGCTGGACAGCTTTTTTTAACGCCATACGCTCTTTTTAATGAAATGCGTAGGACTGAGGACGCTGTGACTGTGTGACGACGAGGCAAATCTTGATCATGGTTGCCCAGGTGCCGACTTGAAAGTGATCTGATATATGGGGTGCCATCTACCAAATGCTATGAAAGTTTGCAGGTTCACCTGCGTCAGAAATGTTCATTTTTCGTGGTAAGCGTTTTCGAATGCCTGGCACTGCGACTGACTGTGACTTCTAAGACTTCCCAGGAAAAGGGGCACAGCTCTAAATATGTTCCCGGGCTTGAATGGATAATGTTAGACAGTCATCGTCAAGGGAAAACAAAACAACATACCAGATTAACGCCCCGAAGACGGGCAGAAGTGCAAGAGTAGTCTGGCAGGCATTTGAGATTAAATAAAGGTTTCTGGAATCTTTGATACCAATAAAATACATACGAGTTTGCGGTTCCGGTCGGGTGCGAGTCATCGATCCGATATCAATTATTACAACCTGGCCGTGCGCCGCATCTAATTTCATCAGCCTTTTGGCCAAGATTTCTTGGGGTTTTGCCAAGCTATGATGTACCTGTACTTTTGATCTCAACCGCGACCACAGCAGGCTTGGTTGAAGCATACAAATCCTCGTACCTCTTCTCTTGCATTCCCTTCGGCTCACTCAACTGGCGGCAATGAGGAATGACACTGTGTATGTTGGTGATTCTACATTACCGTACCGAGTGGTTCTGCCAACGAGCGAGAAGGTCTCATGCGGTTCTGTCGGACTTGTATTTCCGAGCACGATAGAACATCGTTTCCAGAAAAGTGAACCAGTTTACTTCAGCGCGTCCGTATCAGGCTGACGCCCACTTCCCCGAGGTTCACGTTACTGATAAAGTTCAAACAAAAACAAGAAAAGGATCAAAGAATTGGTTTGCGGCTTGTCTCGACAGCAAGTACTTGACACGGTCTTGAGTGTGGAGGCTATAAACACGTCTGAGATCGCGCTAGTTGAAGTCGAAATACGATTCGGACAAGTTTGTAATTGTCAGTCAAAGTCGCTGCGGGAATTTTAGTAAGCCTCTCTTCAACTTACACACGGATGCGCAGAAACTTTGGATATCCGCGCGTTTGCTAACTTATAGTAACACTTCCATAACTTCCTTCTCCTCCTCGTCATGGCCTCTCAGTTCACCCCAACACCCACAGAACTTGCCCTCGTCAACCAGATCTTTGCCCAAGCAGATACCCAGAAGATAGGCATCCTCACCGGCGACGTCGCAGTCAGAGTCTTCGGTGGTGCAAAACTTGCACCGGCCGTGCTCGGCGAGATATGGAACATCGCAGACGAGGACAACAACGGCTTTCTCACCAGAAAGGGCGTCGCCGTCGCCGTGCGTCTCATGGGTTGGGCTCAGAAGGGAGAGAAGACATCTCGGGCGCTACTCAGTAAAGGTGCGCTCTCGCTCGTGTTCTTTGTTACGTTGGCTCATTTTTGTGCCACAGCCGGTCCGCTCGTCACCATTGATGGCGTCCATGCACCTTTGGTTCCACAAGGCACGGGGATATCATTACCGAAATCACCTCCACCCGGTCTACCTCTTCTCACACAACAAGACAAGGCCAAGTTTGCGCGGCTCTTCCAGGGTTGTGGGCCAGTCAATGGTCTTCTAAGTGGTATGCCTCTGTTTTCTTGGTTCGGGTCCGGGCTGACGCAGGCCTCGGAAAAAGGTGACAAGGCCCGCGACACGTTCTTCAAGTCCAAGCTTCCCGTCGACAAACTCTCACAGATATGGTGTGTATATCTTTTGGCTTGACGTTGCGCTGTTTTTTGATCACTCTTGTAGGTCTTTGGCAGACACACAAGATCGCGGCGTGCTCGACCTGACCGACTTCACGATAGCCATGTACCTAATTCAAGCAAGCATGTCCAACCAGCTATCCTTCATTCCTACTTTGCTTCCTCCAGGTTTGTATGAACAAGCAGGCGGAGCTGCCATAGCCGCGCACGCAACCGGCAGTAGCGCTCATGTCTCGAACCCCGCAACAACATCAGTTCCCGCACCCCCCAAGCAACCACATGTACAGACAAATTTCACAGGTCAATCAAATTTAGCCCCCACACTTCCCTCTCGCCGCACAGCGACACGTGCACAGACATCTGCTGCCCCCCCTTTCCCTGGCGTGTCTACTCAAGCTACGACTCACTGGGATGTAACCCCTGTCGAGAAGGCCAGCGCAGACCGTCTCTTTGTGACTCTAGACTCGCACAAACGGGGATATATCGAGGGGGATGTTGCAGTTCCCTTCATGTTACAGTCTAACTTGCCCGAGGATGTCCTCGCTCAAATTTGGTGCGTGTCGTTGTCCCGTGACCCTTGGGATGCAACTTGACTCCTTCGAAGGGATCTTGCCGACATTAACAACGATGGCCGCCTGACACGGGATGGTTTTGCGATAGCGATGCATCTGATTCAAAGCAAATTATCGGGCAAGGAAATCCCGGTTGTGCTTCCAGCCACCCTCATACCACCTTCCATGCGAGCAAACGGCCCTGCTTCGCCGTTTACTACCACGTCCTCTACTCTCACGTCTCCTACTCATCCAAATGAAACAATCCGCGATCTCCTGTGGGACGATTCTCCTCCTCCGTCAACTGTGACCACTCAACCTCAGCACAACGTCCTTCAACCTCAGGCGACTGGGCCTGTACCCTCGGCGATCACTCCACCTTTGTCATATCGTCCAACTCCAGTGCCAGAGGATCCCTTCGGTTCAGCAAACTGTGCGTTCCTGTGTGTTCTTTTTCTTTCCGATGCCTGATCCATGCTTCGCCGTTTAGTATTTCACAAGGATCTTCTCGGAGACGATGACGAAACACATTCACATGCGCCACTACATGATCAATCTGCGGAGATAGGAAATCTTCAGAACCAGGTCAATTCGACTAGCAGGTCGCTCCAGAGCGCAAAGGCCGAGCGAGAAACCTTGGAAGTTACGCTCGCTAATCAAGCGGCTCAGCTCTCTGCTTTGCAGACACAGCTCGCATCTGCCAAAGCTTCCTTTGAGACAGAGACGAACCTACTGAACACGCTCAAGGAACGACATGCCAACCAGAATGCGGAGATCCAGAAAGTGAGAGAAGAGCTGATTAGGAGCGAGAGCGACCTCAGTGCCATCCGGGTAGAGAAAATGGAGATCGAGGGAGCATTCTTGCGCGATAAGGAAGATGTTCGCGACCTCAATCGTCGTATGGCTGAGGTGACCACGCAGATTACAACGGCGAGGCAGGAGGTCGAGAAAGCCAAGAAGGACGCCAAACAACAAAAAGGTCTTCTCGCGATTGCCCGGAAACAGCTCGCTGCAAAAGAATCGGAGAAGGTTAAAGCCGACCACGAGCTCGAAGAAGCGCAAGAAGATCTTACCAATACGGTCAAGGAACGAGAAGAGGCCGAGGCCGAAGTTGAGAAGACGGTAGCCTCACCACAGCCACTCGCCATACCTGTGAGGACCAAGTCCCCCGCTGACTCGCTGGCATTTGCTGCTGCCCAGCCGTTGCCGGTCACTCCTGACATCACGGGTGCTGGTCCCTTGAGCCCCGGCACCAAGAGCAATAACCCATTCGAGAGATTGGCAATGTCCTCAGGAACATCGACTCCTCGGTCACAGTCACCCTTTAGGTCCTTCTCCACTACGTCCCCACCGCCTGTCCCCAGTCTACCTCCAGCTGATTCGGTGATTATGACGCTCGACGATCCATTCGGCATCTCTCAGCCTTTCGATTCCGAACCAACGGCTGCGTCGGACAAGGATTGGGTAGCTGATGCGGGTGTGACCACGCCGAAAGCCAAACCGATGTTGGAAGAATTTGGGGAAGTCATGTCATCCCCCTCGGATGAATTGTTCAGCACGCCTCCCAACGGCAATACGCCTACGAAATTTGGCGAGGAGGCGATACCGCAGATTCACTCGTTGGACTCTGCTGCCGCTCACTTCCCTGTATTGGACGACCTTCTATCTGGGCAAGGTGATGGCAAAGAACACGAGACGGACTTGTCCGCGAATCTGCGGGAGTTAGATGGCGACGATACGGACAGCGATACGGACAGCGACGAGGAAAGTCAGGAGATGACCTCGCAGGATCGGGAGGCTCGGCCCTTGGAAGGATCCCAAATCAAGGACGCATCTACGCCATCCCAGGCCGCTGTCTCGTTTGAGGATATCTTTGGAACCACCAATGATGCACCAGGAGTGGTCACACCTTCCGCACCGGCGACCGCACCGCAGCCGGACAACGTTTTCCCGGCTCAAAATGGCTCAGCTACGCTTGACGCATTCGGAGTTCCCCTTGCGAAGCCCACAGCTCCTCTTGAAGATAGCCAGGATTCCGAGTTCACGTTTATCAATACGCCGGTCAAAGTTGCGAGCAAGGATAGCAGTGGTATTAGCAGTTTCGATGAAGCATTCGGCAAGAGCTCGTCTGCCGCTCCGTCGCAAACAGTCTCAAACTTTTCGTTTGAATCTGCGTTCGAGGACAACTTTGACTTTGGCGCTTCCGCTGGGGCGGCGACTGAACAGCTCGCGTCAAAGCCTTCATTTGATGTACCTACCACGAACGGCAAGACGGCGACCATTCAAAACGTGGTGGCGGCTGCGGACAAGACGCCAGATATATTCGCGTCGCCCGTGAATGATGGTCCAACGGGCGCTCCAAAGGCACCGCCTGCACAAGCACGGGTCCCGTTTGATGACACTTTCTCATTGGGTCCCTCGGCCGCCCAACCGAATGTTCCTCAAACTGAGAAGGCAGAGGTGAAGCAAGCCATTATGGGTAGCATCTCATTCGAAGAGGCGTTCGGAGGGGTGGATACGTCTCAGGCACTCAAGCTCGACAACTCGTTCACGTCGCGGACTTCGGCGGTCATCACGAATCCCGGGTCTCTGCCTCAGTCTGATGCTGCGAAGCAGTTCCCGAGCGTATCACCGACGACGTCTCCGCGAGGGCCTGCTTCTCCCCGCGCCAATGCGTCGATACGGTCTGGTTCCCCTCAGCCGCGCGCGACTTCGCCACCACCGCGGGTTGCGTCTCCGAAGACACAGCGGCCGTCGACGTCTTCCTCATCGGCAAAAGATGTCGCACACGAGAAGCCCGCTCCACCCCCACGTCATTCGAAGATTAGCGTGAGTTTTCATGCGGTGCGTGTTGGGGGTGGTTTTTAATCGTTTGTTGTTCTAGCTTCGCTTGCCGTTTGGAAAGAAGAAGAGACAAGAGACAATGCCACCCATTCCCGCAGCGCGTGTTGCAGGGTCTGAACAACCGACCACGCCAGCGGTGGAAGATGACGTCGAGCCAGTGAAGCAGCTGGCAGCGATGGGATTCAGCCGTAATCAGGCGATTACAGCACTTGAATCATATGACTACGACGTACAAAGAGCACTGAACAGTTTGTTGGGTACGTAAAGAGTTCTCTCGTCCAGCACCGCTTCGAGGGGGAGTTGCCACGGCGAATGGACGACCAATCGGAGCGGTACTAGGCATGACGCGTTCGCGCTTGTTTGATCTTCTGGAATACATATCTCATATTACTCATGCATACACTCATTCCATTCCTATTATCCCTAATCATTGGGTTCGTTCCTTTTTTTTGATTTTCTTCTACTTTTTCTTTTTTCCATGAATGGATTCCTTGGCCTGTTCCCAAAAATAAGTTGACGTTGAGAGTGTGGCGTGTGTGGAGCAATTATACGCGGACAACGCGATGTCGTACGCGTGCTTCTTTGGAGCCAGATGCGATGCACGGGCCTGGTAGACCCTTGTTCTGATTCTCACGCGGATTGAGAATCGATCTTCCCAGATATGAGAACGCGCGGGGAAGTTCCTCCAGAACAAGGCGAGAGCGGGATTGCTGTGTGGACTGCAATAGAGGTAATCAGTCGAAACGCCGAAGAGGAGGAGGGGAAGGAGCCGCAAAAGGGGGTGAGTGAGTGGGACTTTGACGATTCAGGCCGACGACGATCAAATTACGACCGGACGTGACGACCCCTCGTCAGGTTCTGACAGGGCCATATAAATATTATTCAAGTAAATATCCTTCCTGTCACTCGCTCGTCCCCGCCCCTTCGTACATGCCCGCATTCGATATCATCGTCGTGGGCTCGGGCGGCGGTCTCGACGAAACCAACTTGTCAGGGTGTGTTTTACTTGAATTCGTTCGTGGTGTCGTCGCAGTGCCTCACGCATTACCAGATATCTGGTCAAGCCGTGCGATGTTTCTTGGGAGGATGGTCTCTTTGCGCTCGAAGCAGGTATGGGCATCACCGCGTCTGGCATTCGCGTGCGCTGATACATACATGTCAAGGGTCCGGGCACGGTGCGCTCGGGCATATCATGAAGCGGAACCCAGACCTGTTTGGTGAGGACGAATCCTCGAGAAAGATGACGCCCTCTACCGTGTACGCCAACGTCAAGTGAGCGCGTTCTTTCCATTTCGCGTCCCTCATCAACTCCCTGTAAAAAAAAACTTACAAAAAACCATTCGCCGGACGTTACATACATAGATGTTTCCTACTCACGCACGCACATCTGGACCACATCAATTCTCTCGTCATGGCTGCGGGCACGTTTGGGGGTGACAAGAAACGAATATACGGCTCTCTACAGACGCTCAAAGATTTAGAGACCGTCTTCTCCGATCGCATCTGGCCCAGATTGGCCACCTATGATGAGACTGATCCGCAATGCCGCTTGGTCTACCACACGTGAGTCTCGTGGCTCCGTTCTTCATGTCATTAAAATGCCGATGCATCGGACTGACTGACCCACCTCGGCTCGGACCGGCCCGCCCCCGCCAGCGTTCACGCCGACAGTAAATACAAGACGATATTCCCCGACGTCGCGGTACGTACCATGCCGCTCAGCCACGGCAAGAACAGCTCAGGCCCGTATGAGAGCTCGTGCTTCTTCGTCCGACACGTCCCCACCCGGCACGAGTTCCTCTTTTTCGGCGACGTCGAGCCGGACAGCGTCGCCGTCAAACCGCGGAACCTGGCCGTCTGGCGCGCGGCAGCACCCAAGATCCCGCTCGATCTGTCGGCCGTGTTCATCGAGTGCTCGTACCCCG
>JBBPNI010000631.1:0-18680 GCA_038091135.1 Leccinum fibrillosum | reverse complement strand
AAAGACAACTTCGGAAGGGAGCTCACCTTGGTTCCCTGGGGGAGCACCAGAGTGCGGGAGAACTTGCCCCAGGACCGCTCGCGAACCTTGTATCCACTCTCGTCGCGCTCTTGGGTAGAGCCGGTCTCGCCTGAGATGGTGAGGCGGTCCTGGACGATGTCAATGTTGACCTCGTCTGGCTTAATGCCAGGCAGATCGAACGTTGCGGTGACGTTGACACCGTCGGGGTCTTCATGCAGGTCCATCCTGTTTCGTCCGGCGTTAATGAACGGAAGTGGCTATGGCGAAAACGTGGCGTACCTGGGCCTGAAGAGCGCGCGACTGGTTTCGGTGGTGCTAGGGGTAGCGACGGGGCGGTAGAGACGCGTGCTGAACGCGTCGTCGAAGAGACGGTCAAAGTCGGTGAAGGGGTCGTAGAATGTGCGGATCAAAGACATGGTGGTAGGTTGCTGTGGGTTCGACAGGGATGGGCGAGGGTTATATACCCCCGCCGGAGCCCCGAGTCAAGTCGCTGGGAATCGTTTAGGGGATGTACACTTTTCGTCTAATGATGATCGACCGAATGACGATACCCCCTTTCGCCGGATCTGACTTGCGCACCAGAGGCCCCTGAAGTTTGAGTTATCCCCTCCGTCGTCCAAAGGTCGGTGGCCTACGAAATCTTGCGGCATGGCTAGCGGAGATACGGTAGAGATAGTAGCTGGCTCTTATAACTCTTCTTGATGATTGATCGTTTCTCGGAAATTTTCGGGCCGTCGGGAGACTACTTTCGTAACCATTTTCTGAGGTGCCGTGAACCGATTGCACATACACTATCCGTCTTGTTCGAAATATTAATCTATCCTCGTGCAGGTTCATCCTGTCCTCCGGTGATGTCGATTAGTACGAGTCAGCTTATTAGGGCGCATTGCCTAGCACAGGGGCTATGGCGAAATTGGGCCTGAAGGACTCGCGCCCAGTTCCGCCGGTGCGGGAGCTGAAGGGCCTGAAAGGGACAGCGCGTTGTTAAAGAAACGGTCAAAGCCAATGGGTCAAACTGCTATGACGTCGAACATTACGCGGAGGTCACATTTAGGGACGCGCCCCTGTCGCCGATCATTTTCTAGATCAGTGAAAACTCCGAGGGAAAACTTGTTTGTTACAGCGGCGGTATTGAAACAGGAATGATATACGCCGCGACTCAGCGCTCGACGTTGCGCCTCGACACTGTTCCTCCGTCATACCGACGTCTGGCTCTGCGTCGGAAGGGGGAGGTCCTCGATGACTGTTTCTGGGGGGATGGCGTACATAAGATCACCATGCGCACAGAACACAAATGCGACTGGTTGCACATACCTACTATATCTGTCTTCAACGTTTCTGAATCTAATGCCGACATGTGTGGTCTGCCATGGTCATCCTGGCATCCAGTATATCACCCCCAATCATTTGAACTGAATTCGGGGCTGTAACAACTCAGAATCAGAATACTCGTCACGAGACTAAGAGCGAAGCGGCTGCTTTCGAGGCTGTGTCTTGGGGAAGGTCACGTTCAACAGGCCGTGTTCCATATTGGCGTGAACATCGTTCGGCTAAGTAGGGTCAGACGAAGGGACAAAGCAAAATTTGCTGACGATAGCCATCTGGGTGCCCTGGGGAAGCATCAGAGTGCGGGTGTACTAGTTGCCCATGTTCCGCTCGCGGACCTTATACCTGCGCTCTTCGTGATCCTCGGTGGAGCCGGTCTCACCCGAGACGGTAAGGCGGTCCTGGTTGACGTCTATGTGGACCTTGTCCGGCTTGACGCCGAGAAGTCCGAACGATGCGGTGACTTTGACACGTCACCGGCAGGATCCTCGTGCAGGTTCATCCTGTCGTCCGGTGATGTCGATCAGTACAAGTCAGCTTATTATGAAGGGCTATGGCGACATACCTCGGCCTGAAGGACTCGCGCCTAGTTTCGCCGGTGCAGGGGGGAAGGGGTGCAAGATGCGCGCGGACAGCGCGTCGTCCAAGATACGGTCAAAGTGTCGTAGTACCAGCGCAAAGACATGGTGAAGGGTGAGATTCAACTTTCAAGAGATTCGAGGGCACATTTAAGGACGCGCCCCTATTTTCTAGATTCAAAGTGAAAACTCCGAGGGAGATTTTGTTTGTCGACTAGGAATGTCTGAATGTCAAACTGGCCGTCGCCCATGTTATCGATATTATGGACAGACTGACGAGTATCTGGTTTATTCGTCCCAGTGCATTGCAGATGGGACCCAGTACGACTGTCCGTAGCACTCGTCCTGATCGTCGAGCCAACAGAGTCCATCACGGAGAAGCATGTTCTCAAGCGCCGCCCTCGCCCGCTCGTACGTCCACCCTCGTCGGTTCACCAAAATCTCTGCCACGATCCTCCCGCCCTCCACCTGTGCTTCTGCAAGAATGATACCCTGATCCTCGTCCAATTGCTTCACGACACTCCGCACCATCTTCTTCCCTCCCCCGACGTCGATAACTTGGTAGCCAGCACCGAGCGGCTGCAGTGTCTTGATACTTTGGATGACATCCTCCTCGGTTATCACCCCGTTCTTGACGCCTCGAAGTTTGCTGACCATCCTGACCAGCTCACCCATTTCGATCAGACCGCCGTTCCGTTCGCGCGTGCTCACACACACGTCTACGATCTGAACGCCGAGCTCGTACTGCCAGTCTCCTATCCCGAGCATCTCCCACAAGCCTCCTTTCCTTGGCCCTGCGAGCGGGTCGACGCCAATCGAAGAGCACATGCGCTGAAACTCATGACGGAACTTGGGGTCGCTGCGTATCGAGTCTCGGTGTGTCTTGGCGAAACCGGCGAGGGCGGTGCGGAACTGCGTGAGCTGTAACTGGAGATGGTTTACTTGAGCCTTTGATAGCTCCGACGAGAGCGTCGCGAACGAGCGCTGTGATTCTTGTTGTCGTTCGAATGCCGCTAGACCGACGCCTCCGAGACGGTGCATGGCCAGGAGCAGCAGGCGTGGGAATTATTCTGAGATAAGATAAGATGACTACTATCTTGTACCCACGCTTCCTCGCCATCCCGGTGACGGCCGCCTCAAATCTCCCAGCGATGTTCAATACCGTCATCACCTCCATTACCAGCTTCATAGCGAAACACAAAAATGGGTCACTTGATAACGCTGGCAACGTACGTGGCAAGTACTCTGGCTAGCCATTGCTGACAAGTTCGTCACAGTTGGTAATGCTTCGACTCCGGCCACCGATCGTGTCGCTGAATCCTTTGTAGCTCCCTAAATCAATGGGCCTTGGATTTTCAAGTAAGAAATTTACGCTCCATTTGGACTGTGCTCATCCGACCTGTATACAGGGAAACTATGAACGGATCATCGAAAGCATTGCTATAGCCAAACAGCGAGGAGCAACGCTCAGAGTCGGTCCAGAACTAGAGATCCCGTGGGTGTCGATGCTTTCATGACGTTTATGCTCTCAGACGAAGTAGAGGTTATGGGTGTTATGATCATTTCCTCGAAGGTTCGTTCCTTTTTACATTCCCTTGGGTTAACAACGATCTAGAACGCCAAGCAAACAGGTGATACCGTGTTACATTCCTGGGAAGTGCTCGCAAAAATACTTGCGGGAGACGATACCATGAACATCATTTGCGACATTGGAATGTGCGTGAATAGACGCGTAGACGTAACACCATCCTGACGCCGCAATCCTCAGGCCAATCGTGCACAAGAACGTTATTTACAACTGCAGGGTGATCGTTCACAACAAGCAGATCCTGTTGATTCGTCCGAAGATGTGGCTCGCTAACGACGGTAATTACCGCGAAATGAGATACTTTACGCCGTGGATGAAGCATCACGAATGGGAGGACCATTTCTTGCCTAGAATCATGCAGGCAGTCACAAAACAGGTGGGAAACTTGTACTGGATCACAGAAATTGACGCTGATTAACAACAGGTAAAAGTTCCGTTTGGCGACTGTGTAGTCAGCACCACCGATACATGTATTGGTGTGGAACTTTGCGAAGAATTGTTTACTCCCGCCAGGTTCGTTGCTCTTCCGTTTTGCTAAGACGGGGAACTCATCACACGATGCAAGTCCACACATTTCTATGGGACTCGACGGGGTAGAGATCTTCACCAACTCGAGTGGCAGTCATCATGAACTCCGCAAGCTTTACACCCGCGTTGAACTGATCAAGGAAGCGACTTTGAAGGTGAGGGGTTACTAGCTCCGCTAGTCGACGGCCGTACCCCTAAAATCTTGTCAATTTGATAGCTCGGCGGAGTCTACCTGTACGCTAACCAGCAGGGATGTGACGGAGACAGGCTATATTACGACGGATGCGCGATGATTGCAATGAATGGTCACATCATAGCGCAGGGCTCCCAGTTTTCTCTCAACGATGTTGAGGTCGTCACGGCTACCATTGATATCGAGGACGTGCGTGCACACCGCACGTCGTGCAGTCGAGGACTCCAAGCAGCCTTGTCCCAAAAGTACCACCGAATCGAAGTTCCCTTTGCGCTTTCCGGTGGCAAGTTTGGAGAACCTGATGGGGATGGAAGCTTGAGCCTCCAAACGACCCTGTACCCAGCCAAGTTCCACAAACCTGAGGAAGAAATTGCGTCAGTTTCCACTGCTATTCGGAAGTTAACCGATGAAGGTGACTCAACGTTCTCCTAACAGACTGGGACCTGCGTGCTGGCTCTGGGATTACCTCCGACGCTCTCGTACTCAGGGGTACTTTGTTCCTCTTAGCGGCGGTATTGATAGTTGCGCCACAGCGGTCATCGTGTATTCCATGTGTCGCTTGGTCGCCGAGGCTGCGACTCGAGCAAGTAAAGAACTTTCCCGTTGTCCCAGCTGTTTAGCTACTTATGACATCATCGTTTGATAGACAAGCAGGTGATCGCTGACGCACGGCGCATCGCGGGGGAGCCCGATGACTCGAGCTACATACCGTCTGACCCAAAGGAGTTCTGTGGTCGCGTGTTTCATACATGTTACATGGGAACCGAGAATTCGAGCACAGAGACAAGAAAGAGGGCGAAAGACCTTGGAGAAGCAATTGGAAGGTAAATGTTCTCCGAGTGTGAGGGAGTTTGATAGAGTTTGACCCAAAACCTGTCAGCTACCACATCAACCTCGACATGGACTCCGTCGTCACCTCTGTCCGCGACTTGTTTGTGCTTGTGACTGGCGCACGGCCGCGTTTCAGAGCGCATGGAGGGAGCGCGGCGGAGAACTTGGCTTTGCAGAACATTCAGGCGAGTTCTTGTCGTAGTATCTTGAATCTGTCTTACAAAAATTTTCATTAGGCTAGGTTGCGTATGGTTATTTCGTACCTATTTGCTCAACTCCTGCCTTGGGTCAGAGGTAGACAAGGTGGATTGCTCGTGTTGGGCAGCGCCAACGTAGATGAAAGGTGAGAAATACCTGGTCTGGCCTAGCAGAGCAACAGATTGGCACGCATTTATCCTGACACGACCTCGACTTAGTCTGCGGGGGTACTTGACCAAATACGACTGCTCGTCGGGTAAGAAGCGCCTCACACTTGGTCATTATTGCACGTTTTCTGAATATGAATATCGAGATCAGCGGACATCAATCCCATCGGAGGTATCAGTAAGACTGACCTAAAGAAGTTCATTGCGTATGCTCAAGGCGTTTTCGACTTGCCCATTCTCGGAAGGTAGGATTAGAAACTCCATTTCGCCTCTTTCTGCTGGACGTCCTGATCGAAGTTGTTATTCAGCTTCTTGGACGCGATCCCGACGGCCGAGCTAGAGCCTATTTTGGAAACATATATGCAGGCGGACGAGGTAAGATCTACGACCAAACCAACTCATCGAACGAACGTACGAACACCGTCAGGTCGACATGGGCATGACGTACGACGAGCTCTCCGTCTTTGGACGACTTCGAAAGGTGGAAAAGTGTGGGCCATATAGCATGTTTACGAAGCTGGTGCACGAATGGGGTGCGTTCTTGTCTCCTCTACAGGTAAGGATTATCTTGTCTTACCATCAAGGGAAAACCCAAGCGCGAACTGAGACGTTGACGCTTATGCCTTAGATCGCGGAAAAGGTGAAACTATTCTTCTTCGAGCACGCGAGGAATAGGCACAAGATGACGACACTCACGCCTTCGTACCACGCGGTGTGTTTCTTCTTCGCCGGTCGTACGACATGCGAAACTGGCATTGATACCTCCGTTAGGAATCCTATAGCCCGGACGATAACAGTACGCACGATTCCATCTCTCACACGTTTCTCTCCGTGTCGAGGCGATGGGCGCTGACGGTTACATGGGTTGATAGGGTTTGATCTCCGTCCGTTCTTGTACCCGTCGAGGTTCCCTTGGCAGTTTAAGAAGATTGATCAGGTGGCTGCTGTGCTGCCTGACAGGTCGAATCTTGGATCCGACAAAGCCAAAACTGATTAACGGCCAGGTGGCAAGGAGACGCTGCGGTGAGAAGATGGGTACATTGGTTGATACATGTACAGTGAATGCTAGGACGCAAAGTGATATTAAATAGATGATAGAAACAAGCAACTCCGTTGGCGGTGTTCGTCATGCATAGGAGATACCACTCTGATTTGCTCATCAAAACTGGCGCTCCCGACCAATTGAGTTGAGACAACGGAAATCAGCGGTTCGCCAGGCCTCGCGAGCGCATTGCGGCGTTGACTGAGATATGATGGAATTAAAATGGTTAGCACATATGGCACGGGTTCTAGAAAGCATGGCATCCTAGTGTTCGGCAAGATACTCATTTCCGCTCTAGGGACGCGAGACTGTTCAGATGCTGACCAGATTGGTACGATGGTAGGCTGAGATGTCAGCGAAGTGATATAATACGGTAGGGTCCGCGCGGACCACGTTGCCCGATAAAACGCCCTGCTGCGGATTTCCTTTTAAGCCTGACGAATGAGTCGTTGTGGTATCGAACCCCATTTGACTTGAGGTGGGATCTCTCCAGAGTCGAATGACTCTGGCCTATCCGAAATGATGCGATAGCGGCGGGGCGAATGGGTGTAGCGAGCATCGAGATACAGGGGCATAATGACTCTCCGGCCGTAGTTCCGTCGTCACCGTCCGACTCAGTACGCGAGTCGTCAGTGTCACGGCGCAACTGGGGGACCTTGGACAGCTTCGAGAATCGAGATGTGATGATGGTAGTGTGCTGCAGAGCGGGGTTCATATAACTTGGTGCTCACGGAAATTTCGCTGTGCAGCGTTGCAGTCTTCGGCATTGTCAGACCGGCGAGCATGGGTATATTTTTCTGCCGATTTTCGTCTTTGCGGGCGCGTGGCGTGTCTCTATATGGTTTTTTCGTTCTACGAGCAGAGTTCTAACAAAAAAACAACGTTAGCAGTAACAAGAACAAGAACAATAGCCACCGTGGGCAACTCGGACTTGACGTTATTTGTCCTCCTCTACTGTTCCACTTTGCCAACGATTCACTCTCACCGCAGTACCGTCGTGCGGGGAGCCATCTTAGTGCCATGTCGCTGGCAGGTAGTGATATCGTTTCGTCGACACATTGTCGCGTCTTGGTGCTAGTATGCGTTGTTGTTGTCACGTCGTAGCTCGTGTCAGCGCATCGTCGTCGTCATGTCGCGTTGCAATCATCTCCTGACGATACCTCGCCAATGACGAGGTACTTGTGTTGGCCAAGCATCCGGTTCGAGTTCCATACAGCCCTCACAGCCCAGACCTGGGTTGAGAGGGGTGTGTGGAAGTCACGGCAACAAATTGCACCAATTTTCTGGCAAATATTCTGAACTCAGAAGCGGCTATTGCCGATGCATTAGGCGATGCACTTTCCCACGGGATTTTGGGTGCGAGAGAAACAAAGGTAATACCTTTACGGAAAGGACAGGTAGTACTTAGTACGCACGCGCAATATTAGGTGTACCGCGTACTCATCGAAGCTACAGGATCATTCGATCTGTTCCTTGATCTCTTTTGGTCGTGGAATCGTGAGAGCCAACTTCCCAGCCTGTGATAGCTTTCCGCTTCGTTCCGGTGCTGTGCCCCACTGGTTCCCGGATTCTTTGACGGAACCAAGTGCTTCTATCTGGCCCGTGAGATGACTCACGGCGATTGATGATCTGCTGATCGCGCATATGATCTGCGGAATTCATACCATTCGTGATTGATTGCTGACATGATCGAGTTCGTGCACTGCGGGTCTGTCCGGCCACTGATAAGGAGATCGGGCATTCAAGTCAGCCGATACTGCGACTGACACGACTCGGAGTGTCGGCGTATCAGAGATCATCGATCGAGAATCGGCCTCGTCTGGGAGGAAAACCTGGGATACTTGCAAACTGCTATGTTATGCCGTGAGATGGGTAGGTGTCTTTCGAACTGTACTCCGTACAAACACGGGAACGAGACGGAATGGAGGCATGAACATTTGAACGCTCAATGATTGTATGGAATGTGATTTCAAGAACGTGCCTGGAAGCCCGCAGATGCATCTGCCTCAGGTACTGCACTTCCGCCCTCTGTGTCCTCTAGAATGTCGACTACGCCTCATACCGGTGGTTCCATCTTCAGGATCATCGACGTCGTTGAAGGGAAGAGGGTATGTGAAAATGCATGCGTGTGGTGAGCGCGTGTCGAGTCTAATCGGGGATGGTGTTCAAGGGTCAGTACATTTTGAGTCGATCGGAAGGAGGATCAACAGATGAGTACGATGTAGACGAATTGCCTCAGGCTCTTGAGTGCGCCAGTCGAAGTTGTCTACAAGTCTTGAAATCACGTTTTCCTTCAGGGAGAAGATATCGAAACGAGATGAGAGAAAGCGACCTCGAGATCCTTGACCTTGACCGAGTCGGGGAGGTGGGTGATCTTGCTTAGATCGTGTTTTTCTGGTCGAGAAAACCACAACGAGTCGGAGCCAGCGAGATACAATGAAGTAGTAACTGCGTAAGAGTGCATGGCAGGGGATGAAGCTTCATCCCAGTTTGCTACCGTATGGGCGGCAATGGAAACAAACAAGGATCCGCTATTCGAGGTAAGATAGCTGCTGTTCTACCAAGTTCGTGCCTCTCATTCGAGTCTAGGAATACAAGAAACGTTCAAACGATGATAAGGCCGCCAAGAAGAAAGCTGGTGCCGTCGCAAGCAAGCCCATTTCCGCCGAAGACGACCCCGACGAGGACTAGTAGATATCCCCCCGCTTTTAGCTCGCTATCACTTCGACTCAGCCACGTTTTCACTCGCATGCTTTCCCTGACCGATCCAACTTGTACAAGTACTCTATTGGCCTGTATCCCCTGCCAGTAGCATCATTATTGATGCATATCGTGTATTACTATGGTTATTATCACGCCCTGCTGTAGCGAATACATGAGGCTCGCGAGCCCTCGTTTGACCTAGATCAGCCTAGATCAGCCTAGATCAGCCTAGATGACCCTCTATTTTCAATAGTGGCCCATCGAGATTGGTCGAGGAGACTGAACTTGATTGAAAATGGTCGGATTCTCCATAGAGGCTGGTAGAGGCTGGTAGAGAAATTGGCTGTTAAACTTTGGCTGGTACGACTAGATATTCTCTTTGTACCTGATCATGGCCCTGGCAGTATGTTAAAGTTGCGTTCAAGGAAGAGGTTATGTAATGGTGAACCTGCTACGCTACTAAACCGAACCGGCAAGACCCGCAAGACCCGCATGGACAACTTGAACATGTCACCTCAGCTCACTCTGGCCCCGGGCCGCCCGGTACAATGGTGAGTAGTACGTACGCAAGGCCATCGATGAAAGCCGTTGACGAGATCAACAGAGCCGCTTAGGGTGGACAGCAGGAGCGAGCAACAAAATAGAGTTGTGTACCAATGGATATTCAGGCCTCGGCAATCGAATGGAAATGTCGCAACTGACGCGAATACAACCGAGATCGTTGCCACCAAGATGAGATATATCCCGGTCGCTTTTCTTGCTGATCGGGATCATGTTGTGAGCGGGTGAAGGGGAAAAAAATCGACAATGGCGAGTGGAGTATGGCGAGGAGGTAGGGAAGCCAAACGATTGTGTGTGGGACGTATACTGACTGGTAAAGTGATCGTCTGGGATGCGACACGCTCGCACGAAAAGGAATAGAACTTCGGAACGACCAATTATCTTCCTATCTAAGGGTACGGGAGACTAACGAAAAGGTGATACCACGCTTTCATCCAATGATATCATCAGTTTCACCTCTGCATCATTCCTAGCCCTGATCGCCGTGGACGTCCCATTATTAAAGGTCTGTAGGTGGACGTCTCACCGCCAGTCCTTTCCACTCATCTACTATGCGATTCATTCCGATAACCATATTTGCAGTCATCTACAGCCTGGTTGCTGTGGTCATTGCAAAACCTGTACCAAACCGGGAGGCGGCGGGTGGCATAGCCATACCGCTCACCACACATCCTTCCTCTCTGAACTCCAACAGAACCACTGATCTCGACACAATCACCTCTCATGCTATATCAGTCAGGGAGTATGTGGAATGAACTGTGACATCTGATAGGTCTGCTCAGCCTTTTTTTTTTTAGGAAGATCCTTCGTGGCCTGGACAATTACGAGAGGAACACGGGGACGATGCACCCTTTCGCTGTGAAACAAAGCGACTCCGAGTCTGGACTCGGAAGGCGTGGCGCTAGCCTCCCGCTGACACCTTATCGAAATAAGCTGTGGATGGCCGAAATTTCAATTGGCACTCCTGCGAAGACGTTGAAGGGTAAATTATCCGTGATTATTCTAGTGTATGTTGACCCTGATCTACGTCACAGTCACAATCGACACTGGTTCAGCGTGGGTACTTTCCTTTAGTTCATATACCTGTTGTTCATGTCGATGCAGCGATATGTGGGTGCTGCAAACTGGCTGTGCTGGTATTTCCGCAGATCGCGACCTCTGGGATCCACATTTGTCCAGTTATGCAAAGGACGAGAAGAAGCCTTTTGAGCTCGTATATACAGATAGTTCCACCGTTCAAGGTAATCAATTTACTGATAATGTAACCATCGGTGGATTCACTGTATGTTCTATGTCGCTTATGAGCATGTCCATTGAATTCTGACGCCAAGCTAGGCAGACCCTCAGACCTTCGGTTCTGCAACATCGTACACTTCGTCACGGGCAAGTGAATACCCCGCAGACGGTTTACTGGGATTAGCCTTCCCTACCATCTCGGAATTTGGCGCCGTTCCTCTGCTTGAATCGCTTGTCAGACAAAACAGGTTAAGCAATCCGACATTGTCATTTAAACTCGCTTCTTCTGGTGCTGAGATGTATGTCGGTGGAGCAAATAGATTACTATACAGTGGTGACATTACGTATACACCCATAACACACTCTGTGAGTCAAGACAGTAGATGGGAGTGGACGTTGCTGACATTGGCATTTATATAGGGATTATGGCAGGTCTCTATGGACGATGTTCGTGTTAATGGTAACATGGTCTTCAAAAATTTACCTGCTGTTTTCGACACTGGTGCAAGCAACATCTTCGGAGATTGGGACCGGGTTGCACAATTGTACAAAGGCCTTACCCATCTTATCAAACATCAAGGAGGCTTGGGTTTCTTTTACCGTGAGTTCCGATTGCGTTGATACACTGTTTTTATTGACAGCCTGCAGTACGGTGTAGCTCTTTCCCAACACTGAGCTTTACCGTCGGTGGCAAGACGTTTGAAATCCCTTCCGAAGCTCACATAGTTGGGCCAATTGAGGAAGGTTCTCCCTATTGTCTCAGCGCCGTCATCGCCCAGCCCTCATATACCGGTGAGATTTCAGAGCTTATTTTGTGGCGCTCGATGGACTCGTTCTGACTATACTTCATAATGGTCTAGAATTTTGGCTCATTGGGGTCCCTTTCCTGCAGAGCGTATACAGTGTGTTCGATTACAAAACTTTACAGGTCGGGTTTGCGAATCTCGCTTGAAATGTTGGCATATTTAGAGCCTGTCTGCCCACCAGAAATAGATAACTCGAATTACTTACATGACGTAGCTCAACATAGTGGACGATTCTGTTTCATCTTGTCGTTGATTCGATATCATACAACCAGACACTACATCATTTCTACTTCGAATACAACTCGGGTTGTTGAATTTGCTTCCGGTCAACCTTGTCATTCCCACGATTAATGCTCTGTAAACCTGTCCCCTACGGGTCCAGGAATATAATACAACTAGACACTTCTTTGGACGTCGCTCTGTGTGCTACAAGCGCTCTCCGGCCCGGGACGGGAGCCCGAGTTGGCGGGTATGGTGAGCTGCGAGGATGGGCGGGAACACCTCGCAAGTGCGTGTACCCGAAAGTCGGGATCGCGCGCTCCGGACCCCAGGGGGATGAGCTGCGAGGAGCCGGAATGGGAAATGGAGGCAGGGCGTGGTGGGTGGGTGCGCTGAAACGGGCTCGGACGAGCGCTGCAAGGCGGATGAGTGACGTGGTGGAGGCGAGAGAGGAAGCGCCGAAGCGGTGCCTCTCGCTTGCGTCGCTTGTCCGAAGACCTTGCACTGTGGCTTCACTCGTGCCTCACTGTACCACAGTCCGACCCACATCATTTCTACTTCGAATACAATTCGTATGAGCCACCAGTCCGCAACTCACCAAAATATGTTTCGTATGTTGGAATACTTGCATTTCCATTTTCCACCCTCACAAATGTGCCCTTGAACCAACTTGGGATTCTCTCTCGCCGCATCACGAGAATTGGGCTGAGCGAAATAGAGAGGGGATGGCCCTCAGGCCTCAGGCTTGTGCACGACGGGACAAGGACTCGGACCGGCTACGTTACATAAACCGAACCGGCAAGACCGGCAAGACCCGCATGGTCAACCTGTCATCCCAGCTCACTCTTGGCACAGTGCAACCCTCTGGGTCGCCCCGGTACAATGGTGAGTAGTACGTACGCAAGGCCATCGATGTAAGCCATTGACCAGAGCAACAGAGCCGCTTAGGGTGGACAGCCAACTTCCCTTGGACGGTGGTCAGCAGGAGTGAGCAACAAAAGAGAGGTGTGTACCAATGGATATTCAGGCCTTGGCAATCGAATGGAAAAAGTGCTTCACATCCGATGTCGCAACCGAGATGGTTGCACAAGATCAGATATATCCGGTCGCCTTTCTTGCTGATGGGGATCATGTCGTGAGCGGGGGAAAATTCGGCAACGGCGAGTGCAGGATGGCGAGGAGGTGGGGAAGCCAAAGGATCTTGTGTTGGACGTACACTGGTCAAGTGATCGTCTGGGATGCGAAATGCTGACACGAAAAGGAATAGAACCTCGGAACGACTAACTGTCTTCCTACCGAAGGGTACGGGAGACTAACGAAAAGGTGATTCCACGCTTTCATTCAATGATATCATCAGTTTCACCTGTACATCATGCGTTTTGTTACTATCCCTGATGGCCGTGGATGTTGTGACCGTTGGCTCCTCGTTATTAAAGGTCTGTAGGTGGACGTTTCACCGCCAGTCCTTTCCAGTCCTTTCCTATGCGATTCATTCCGATAACCATATTTGCAGTCACCAACGGCCTGGTTGCTGTGGTCATTGCAAAACCTGTACCATACCGGGAGGCGGGTGGCATAGCCATACCGCTCACCAGACACTCTTCCTCTCTGAACTCCAACAAAACCACTGATCTCGACACAATCACCTCTCATGCTATATCGGTCAGGGAGTAAGTTGAAGGAACCGTGACATCTGATCGGTCTGTTCAGCCTTTTGTCAGGAAGATCCTTCGTGGCCTGGACAATTACGAGAGGAACACGGGAACGATGCACCCTCAGGCTTTCGCTGTGAAACAAAGGGACTCCGAGTCTGGACTCGGAAGGCGTGGCGCTAGCCTCCCGCTGATTTTTCAAAAAAATCTGTGGATTGCCGAGATTTCAATTGGCACTCCTGCCAAGACCTTGAAGGGTAAATTCTCCTTGTGTTATTCTGGTATATGTTTACCCTGATCTATGTTACAGTCACAATCGACACTGGTTCAGCGTGGGTACTTTCCTTTAGTTCATATACCTATTTTTGTTCATATCGATGCAGCGATATGTGGGTGCTGCAAACTGGCTGTGCTGGGACTTGGATTCCCGGAGATGGCAACCTCTGGGATCCCCATTCGTCTAGTTCTGCTGAGGATGAGCAGAAGCCATTTCAGCTCAAATATGCAGATGGATCCAGCGTCAACGGTAATCGATTTACTGATAATGTAACCATCGCTGGATTCACTGTATGTTTTATATCGCTTATGAGCATGTTCATCGAATTCTGACTCCAAGCTAGGCACACCCTCAGACCTTCGGTTCTGCAACATCGTACACTTCGTCGCGGCCGATTGAGTACCCCGCAGACGGTTTATTGGGATTGGCCTTCCCTTCCGTCTCGGAATTTGGCGCCGTTCCTCTGCTTGAATCGCTTGTCAGACAAAACAGGTTAATCAATCCGACATTCTCGTTGAAACTCTCTTCTTCTGGTGCTGAGATGTACGTCGGTGGAGCAAATAGATTGCTATACAGTGGTGACATTGCGTACACACCCGTAACAAAGCCTGTGAGTCAAGATGGTAGAAGGGAGTGGATGTTGCTGACATTGGCATTTATACAGGGATTCTGGCAGGTGTCCATGGACGATGTTCGTGTTAATGGTAACATAATCTTCAAAAATATACCTGCTTTTTTCGACACTGGTGCAAGCTATATCTTCGGAGATAGCAAACGGGTTGCAGAATTGTACCGACGCATTGGCGGTATCCTCGTCCAACATGGAGTCTTTGGTTTCTATTACCGTGAGTTCCGATTGCGTTGATACACTGTTTTTATTGACAGCCTGCAGTACGGTGTGACTCTTTCCCAGCACTGAGCTTTACCTTCGGTGGCAAGACGTTTGAAATCCCTCCCGAAGTTCTCACACTAGGGCCAATTGCAGAAGGTTCTCCCTATTGTTTCAGCGCCATCTTCGCCCAGCATGCGAGTGAGATTTCAAAGCTTATTTTGTGGCGCTCGATGGACTCGTTCTGACTATACTCATGGTCTAGAGTTTTGGATCATTGGGACAACTTTCCTGCGGGGCGTATACAGCGTGTTTGATTACAGTAATTCACAGGTCGGGTTTGCGAACCTCGCTTGAATGTATCACAAATGTTCGCATGTTTATGAATTTCATCTATCAAACTTTGGGGTTGACCGGAACCTCCGCTCTTTCAAGGCCGTTTAAGTAAGTAACTCCTGACTGTAATAATCGACAATGTGACCTCTCAGGCCTAAAAAAAGAGGTATAGTGTGACTCTCCAGCGGACGAGGTGCCAAGATTTACAATTCACCACTCAAACGGGAACTAGAACGTTGTCTTACGCATGCAACCTTGTTTTGTCAGGTCGACATGGGCATGACGAACGGGACGGCTTCAACAGCGGAAAATATGGGTATATATATTGCTTGATAAACGTACAGTGAATGCCAGGAATGCAAAGACATCTTTACATAATAGGTGATATACAATAGATAGAAAAAAGACACATCATTGGCAGTGTTTGTCATGCATCATGCATCATGTCCGTAGGAAACGCGAGATACCACTCTGAACAATGATCTTTTTCATAATCATCTATTCTGGGGCTAAGAAATACAGAGTGCCATCAGTACTGCCGGTGAACGCTGGTGGAGGTACTCACCTTCTGTCAGCCCTTCCTCCTTGAACTTGCGCCTGATGGACTCCATGATCTCGTTTACGGCCGTCCGATCAAGGTCGCCCCTCGCCTTCCTGAGCCCTTCGACGAGGGGTATGCACGGCCCGTGCTCCTTGGCAAACGCCCAAAACGACAAAAATGCCATGCTCTTGGATACTTCGAGAATCGCAAGCACGTGCTCAAAGACTTCGAGCTCCTTGTCCGGCTTGAACTCCCCAAAGTACGCGCGGTGAGGTAGGTGACCAGAAAGATGTCTAAGAGGTCCTCGACGACGAGCTCGAATAGGACCGGTTCCACAAATTACTGGTCGGACGTGTAGTCCTTCATCGTAACGACGATCTGCTCCACGATCCCGTCGTACCACGGTGCCTGGAAGAGTTGCTTGGTCGTTGGCTTGAGGTCGTTGAACACGATCGCGACGAATGTCTGCAAGCATTTCTTGGCGACGTCCAGGTTACCATCGATCGCGTCGTTGACTCGGAGCTTCTCGTTGATAGGGCCCTAGTACCTTTCGGACACGAGCGGCCCAAGCGTGGCGAGCAAGACCTCAATCTTGTCCACCGACTTAATCTGTCCACCGACTTGATCTGTTCGACGACCCGGGCGAGAATGGCGCCCTGCCCGCTCTCCATCGCCGCCTCGATTTGCTAGTTCACCATCTGGAAGAGGATGACAGCGCCTTTTGTCCCGTAGGGCCTGTCGCTGTCCACTTCGAGCTGGGTTTCCCTCGTCGTGAACTCTTGAATCTCGGTCTTCATCAGGTTGGCGGACCATTCGTCGAGGTTCTGCTCTTCGCCGTTGAGGAGCGAGGTCGATCAACTCTGGAGGGACATTGAGTTCTTTCATGCTCTTCTCGTACTCGACCGTAGAGTTAGGTCTGTGGGTGAGAAGAGAATATTCGGGCTGTCAGGTCTGCTTGCTCGTTCTTCTGGCGACCGGCTGTGAGTCTTGAGTGGGTGACGGTCTACATTATGGGTAAGGGCAGATGAGGGATCTGGATAGTAGGTAGCGGTTTCGAGCCTGCGAAAGCTCTCGTCAGGGGGATCCGCTATCCCTACCGCTGCCCGTCCGAGGCCGTTTAGGGTTCCAGCTACCACTCTTGATACCTATCGAGGGAGTTGGCCAGGTCGCAGGGGCGCAAGTGGCATGCGAGGGCACGACCCCGGATATATTGGTTGCAATTTGCGTATTCCTGGAGTCGAAGATGGTGGGGAGGGAAAGGAAGGTGGAGGCAATTCCCACACTGGCAGCCCTGGTCAATGATCGGGCAGCTGGGGGGAAACCTTTCGGGGTATCCACCGGCACTTATTCGCTGCCATGCGGCACCCAAGTTGGTTCATACCAACGTGGGGTCCTATCTTGCCGCATCGTGAGGATTCGGCTGAGAGACATACAGAAGACTACCCTACTAATCCCAACCGGCAACACCCGCAACACCGTGACTCGGACCCGCATAGACAACCTGTCATCCCAGCTCACTCTGGCACAGTGCGACCCTCCGGGCTGCCCCGGTACAATGGTGAATAGTACGTACACAAGGCCATAGACGAAGCCATTGCCGAGAGAAACAGAGCCGCGTAGAGTGGACAGCCAACTTCCCTTGGACGGTGGTCAACAGGAGCGAGCAACAAAAGAGAGGTATGTACCAATGGATATTCAGGCCTCAGGTATGGAATGGAAAAAGCGCCACCTGCAAGGTCGCCACTGACGCGAATCCAACCGAGATCGTTGCCCAAGATGAGATATATCCTGGTGATTCCACGTTTTCATCCAATTATATCACCAGTTTCACCTTTGCACCATTCCTAGCCCTGATCGCCGTGGACTTCCCATTATTAAAGGTCTGTAGGTGGACGTCTCAGCGCCAGTCCTTTCCACTCATCTACTATGCGACTCATTCCGATAACCGTATTTGCAGTCATCACCAGCCTGGTTGCTGTGGTCATTGCCAAACCTGTACCAAACCGGGTGGCGGATGGCATAGCCATACCGCTCGCCAGACACCCTTCCTCTCTGATTTCTAACAAAACCGTTGATCTTGACGCAATCGTCTCTCATGGTATATCAGTCAGAGAGTACGTGGAATGAGCCGTTATATCTTCTTTACTCAGGCGTTTTCTTTAGTAAGATCCTTAGAGGCCTAGACAATTACGAGAGGAACACGGGAACGATGCATCCTTTCGCTGTGGAACGGAGCAAGTCCGAACTCGGAAGGCGTGACGGCGCTAGGGCCGCCCTCCCGCTGACAAGCTATCAAAATACGCTGTGGATGGCCGAGATTTCGATTGGCACTCCTCCCAAGACCATGAAGGGTGAGTTCTCCTTCTATCATTCTGGTATATGTTTATTCTGATCTACGTCACAGTCGCAATCGACACTGGTGCAGCGTGGGTACTTTCCGTTAGTTCATATACCTGTTGTTGTTCATGTCGATGCAGCGATATGCGGGTGCTGCAAACTGGCTGTGCTGGGATTTCCGCAGATCGCGACCTCTGGAAACCTCGTTCATCCGCATCTGCCAAGAACCTGAGGAAGCAATTTCTGTTCGAATATGGAGACTCAGATGGATCCGTCGTCAAAGGTGGTCAGTATAAAGATAGAGTGACTATCGCTGGATTCACTGTATGTTTCTTATTGGTCATGAGCATGACCAATGATTGAATTCTGACCCGCTAGGCAAAGTCTCAGATCTTCGGTTCTGCAACATCGTTCACTTCGATGCATCCATGGGAATTGTTACAATCTCTTCATTTTCCACTTCTCAAAGTCACGTGACCTGCTTAGTCAGCATCACGTGACCACTTATATACTTCACCTTTCGTTCTTCACTTTTAACTTTTCCAAGTCACGTGACATACACAGCCACAGGTCACATGACTTATACTGGTAGCACCCGTTGAACACTTACCATAATAGTTAGCACAGCTTATCCAGACCGGCCCTAAGCTGGTCTGTGCGCACATGTAATTAGTATAAATACTTGAATGCAGCAACCGAACAAGCCAGTCT
>JBBPNI010000630.1:0-18686 GCA_038091135.1 Leccinum fibrillosum | reverse complement strand
TTCTGGATGCCGACAGCCATGGGCGCGTTCGATCCATGGCGGACCTCGACCGGTCCCCACTCCCACCACTTCAGCGCCGTCGTGCTTCTACTCATGCATTGATCGAGACTCTCCCTGTTCAACTGCCTCTTCATTCTGTCCCCTTCCCTTCGATTTCGGTCTCAGGGCGGTCATCTCCTGGTCCCGAGGAAATTTTGAGACCAGGGTCTCGTTCATCACGCATAGATTTGCAGACAGCTCATGCACGCTCGCCATCTGGTGCAAGCCTGGGTTCAAGGGCTTTGCTGAGTGATGCCCCCAACGACGAGAATGCCAACCCTTTCGCTGTTCAACCTCCCTCTCCAGATCGTGCCTCTCGTTTTGACCCAAAGGCGATTCGAGGTCGGACCATGTCCAATGGATCGATTGGATCAGATGACAATGTCTTCTCTGTCCGTCCTCCTTCTCCCTCACGTTCCTCTCGCTTTGACCCCAAGACGCACGGTCGAACCATGTCCGTCAACTCGATGGGCACACGTATGTTGGTTGAAAACGATGGGGACGCCGAGTCACGACGTGATAGACCGCTCTCTACGTTGGAACTACTCCGGCCCAAAGTTCTTGTCATGCCAAGTCCCTTGCAGAGCACTGTTCCTGCTGAACCACCTCCATCTGCGACGAGACCGAATAGCGGGTTCCAAATATCTACTGATGGTACTCCTCTTCCCCTGGGTATCCGATCTTCCCGCCTGATTGCACCTGCTGCTGCTTCCAACTCTTTCACCCCGAACCCTCGCGCCAGTCTTTCGGTATCACAACTTGCATTCCGAAACACACTGGTCGTTGGCGGGCAGAGGGATATTGCCTACTCGGATATCGATCGTCATTTCCCCCGCGCTCTCAGAGATGGAGAACAAGCTCAGTTTGATCCGGAAGAGGAAGTTTCGCCAGTACCTTCCACTGTCCCCTTACCTCCTGAGCCACCTATGGATTCGGAGGCTAGGCGACCTGCTGGTAAACTGTATGGTCGGAGCTTGATCGACAATCTTGAACACCGAAAGCTAGAAATGAAATCGAAGGCTCGGTACGTTCCACTTCGTTGGTGCGGTGTTACGAGACTAACCATCCCCCTTCTTTTTACATTTCAGTACGTTCCAGGGTGATAACCGACCTTCTATGATGGTCCGGGGACAAATGAGACGTCCGATCACCCTGATTGACGCAGATTCGCTAGGTCCCACACCGAATTCCAATCCCCGAGCATCAGCATACACGAATCGAAACTCCACTGCCAGACCACTGCTTGATTCAAAAGGTGGCATCATTGGAGCTTCAGCTTCTACGGGGAATCTTTCGCAGAGCCGCTCCGTCTTTGGCGTCGACACCCTCTGGGAACGTGAGTTGCAGAAGCTCAAGGAGATCGAGGCTCAAGAACGCGCTGAACTCGAGGAGCTTAGGAAACGCGAGCAAGGGGACTCTGAGCGGCGTCAGCGGAAGAAAAAGAAGGGCAAGTCGAAATTGCAAGAAACAGAGTCATCTCCGCCACAACTGGATGAGGATCCTCAGAACATTCCCGGTCTTGGCGTGCTATCGGAACCTCCTGTGCTTCCAGCCATCCAGAAGCCGATCCTTGCGCGTGCACCAGCAGCGGACGATGGTATGCCAAGCGAAAGTGAAAGCGAAGACGACGTCCCTTTGGGGCAGTCTCTGGGCCGCCTTACCGAGAGAGCGGCCGATGACTGGGTGGCAGAATCGTCTGATGAGGATCAAGGACCGAGACGCACGACCGGGACTGGACCTCGCTACGTTAGATCTCCTGCTGTCTTGACGGAACCACTCCGGAACGAAGGCCAAGACGAAGATAGTAGCGAGGAGGATCTTCCCTTGACCGCAGCCGCCGAGCGGATCGCCAAACGGGCGACGCAGCTTCCACCACCGAGGCTCTTGGAGGATGAGGAAGACGAGGATATACCTCTCGCTGCGGTGCTCAATGAAACGAAGATCTCGCTCAACCAGTCGAAGCTATCTCTACCCAATTTCAGCTTTGGCAATCACTCTGGGGAACGGCCGAACGATGATGAAGACGACGACAACGACGACGAGCAGCCACTTGGTCTTCGCGCATCCCGTCTTCCTGCCATGGCTTCTCACGCGTCTCTTCCATTAATGAGTGGGGAAGGTGGGGACGAAGAGGACGACAAGCCGCTCGCGTTGCATCCCGAACAGCAGCGCAAGACGCAGCATCAGATGCTCGCGCAGTTGCAACAACAACAGCAACAGCAACAACAACAACAGATGCTAATGCAGGCACAGATGCAAAACAATTTCTATTTTGGCAGCCCTGCGATGATGGGCTCGGGGTTTTTTGGACCGCCCGTGAACATGGGTATGGGAATGGGCGTGGTGCCGGGTATGCACCCCATGATGGGTATGCCTATGCCGCCTTCTCCCCCTCCGGTGCAAGACGTTGCCAAGTATGGGCGCGTGGACAGATGGCGACACGACGTCGCTGTCGAAGGCGAACGATAAGGTTCTCTTGTGATACGCCGTGTGGGTCACTTTTTGTGTAAGCTGCGAGAATTTGGACTCGTTTTGGTTTAGCTTATTTATAACCTACCTACACTCCTTTCCATTTATTCCCTTTCGTTCCACATCACTCACACCACTAATAACACGACTCCCGGACTATCTCTTTCCCAACCCCCCCTCTCCCTCTCTAGATGAGAAACATAGAAATAAGTCACTCCTTTAATGTCCTCGGCATACACAAATACATCGGTACAACTCGAGATGGAATGTCCGGGTAGATCTACTCGAAAATATACCGTGAAACAATGCGACATGAATCCATGAATGAAGGCGATTACCAAATTGTTGCGGGGACTATGATACGATGCGCGGATGGGAGGGGGGATGTGAGCTCGGGAGTGTGTGACGGATGAGCTTGCAAACGACGAAACACGACTCGGCAGCAAAACATTAATAAAAAGTAGAGGAAACGTAAAAACTTTCAATCTCGTTCTCATCGTGATGTAGTCAGTATTGAGCATGTATGAGAAAAAGAAGGAGAGTATGAGAAGGAATGCGAAGATCATGATGGGTTCGTAATCCACAATCTGCGTTTCGGCACTGTGACAATCGAGACCTCTCGCCTTCCCATTTCCTCCTCTATCCGTCGTTGTCTGGTGTCCTCGTCCATATCATCGTCGTCGTCATCCGTGTCGACGGAACGTGGGCCCAGGCTCGTGGAGACGTCGTCATGACCGGCGGCACGGAAGAGCGGTTGGTGCAGGTACGGCCCGCGAGAGTCGGTTGGGAAGGGGAACTGATCAGTGCCTGTCATGGAAAGCGGGCGGGAGGTTGGTGTGCCAGGGGAGTGGACGGGCTGAGGGAGTGGGCCGCGAACGCGCGCGATCAAAGTAGACAAGAGAGATTTGCCTGGACGTCCGTGCCAAGCGAGGGTAAAGAGTGATATGTAAAAGATGACAGTCCAGAGAAGGAAAACAGCAAACAGCGACATGGGGGCACGGTACCAGAGAGCAACGAGAGATAGGATGCAAAGTGCAAGAACAAGGATGTGGAAGAAAATGCGAAGCAAGAGCTCGAAAGGGGGTGGGAGCTCGTACGCCATACGGGGAAACGCAGGCACTGGCATTAATGCGCGAGTGCTAAGCATGTCGGTCGTATTAGGTGTCGAGCCGTTCGAATTCCCCTGTGTTCTGCCGTGATTGACAACGTAATCGAGCTCGTTCTGTTCATTTGATGGCAAAAGGGGAAAACATTATGAAGTCAGCATCGTCAGGCCCTCAAGCGACATGAAGATCATGCATACCACTGCATTGAGACTGCGCCGCCGATCTAGCCAATCGATGTCTCCTAAACTACGAGGCGCCACTGGTACACGCTGATAAATCTCGATATTTGGATATGCGAGGCCATTAATGCTGGCCCTACGAAGGCGTGCAGGGCGGTTGACTACCTCGAAGGCTCGTTGAGGTCCTGCGGAATGCATTGATTCACTGTCGATTGAGGCCCTGCCTTCTCGGCTCCGGCGGCTAAGCCAAAAGCTGGAGCCACCCCATGAATGCAAACGCGCTCGTGGTGAGGCAGGAGGTGAAGGCGGGTACTGAGTCTGCTGTGGAGCAGATGTAGATGCCAACTTTTCTGCGGTATCCACGGAGTTGGCGCGAGATGCAGCAACCTCGGAACGATCGACAACTTCCTTTTCAGCGGGGTATCGTTTTGATCGAAAGAATGTCAAGAGATATAAGAAAGGGATGACCGCGTATAGTGCAACGACGAGTACTAGTCCCGCTATGGCGTGCCCCGTCCGCAAATGGGGACTCGGGGCACTGCGTTTGGTGACGGCCATCGCAGACCGGGTAGTCGTGAAGGAAGTCACAAGGCCTGCGACCCCCAAGCCGTATGCCAATATGGCAAAGAGAAACGCAAGGTAGAGAACGGCGGATTTACGGTGAGGTGTGCCCGTGATCTTCGCTGGCGGAAGTGCTAATCGGACGAGGA
Source organism: Leccinum fibrillosum (assembly GCA_038091135.1). Taxonomy (NCBI): domain Eukaryota; kingdom Fungi; phylum Basidiomycota; class Agaricomycetes; order Boletales; family Boletaceae; genus Leccinum; species Leccinum fibrillosum. The sequence continues at coordinate 14,183 of JBBPNI010000630.1, read as the reverse complement.
GGATGGCAGGAAGGAGGAGGACGATGGAGAGGGGTGCGGCAAGCTTGTGGGCCAAAGAAACACTGTATGCTTCGAACGATTGAGTGGTGGTGCTGGAAGTGGCCGGAGTGGAGGTGGTGCTGGCGGGTGTTCCCGATGAAGTGGTCGTTGGGAGTGGCTGGAGCTGGGATGCACACTGAGTCAAGTATTTAACGTTGACGCCTGCGCCGTTGGCATTGATGCCGGATTGGAGGTTCCCCGAAGGACCACCCCAGGAAGAATTGGAGGAAGTGACGACACCGCTGTACGCTCTGAGGATCCAAACCTCTGCAAGGTAATTACCATTCTCATCTTGACCACCAAAGACAATGGTATCTGAAGCTCCTTGGCGATTAGTGCCGATAAGAGCCTCACTGAACGAATAAGCGGCGGCGCCTTGGCGAGGGGATGGGAAGGAAGGGATGCCGGACGATCCGGGGTCACCGGCGGGAAGGACTCTGCTCCAGTCACCGGTCGTGGTGTCCAAAACAGCGATTTCACCTTTCTGAAGGCCGCCTTGATCGTCCCAGTAGGAAGAATTGAAGGTGCCGAGCATGAGAAAAACCTGGGAAGCAAAGGAAGAGGAGGCTGTGGAAGGATTGAAGACCAATGCGCCGCCATAGCGAGGGACAGGACAAGAGGGGGGTTTTATGAGAGAAGAAGAAGGGCCTGCGTTGACGACAACGGAAGTGGGCTCGGCACAAGAGCTAGTGGAGTCGAGGGTGGTATTGCAACCACTGACGGAGACGACGGTGGAGCCCAAGACGGCGGAAGCTTGGTCAATGCTGGAGTCAGTAGTACCAGTGAGATTGAGACTGGACCAAGTGCCAAAAGTGTTGTTGGTGGCGAGATTGGAAGAGAGTGTGCCTGAGATTTTGAACTCCCAGACGTCTTCGAGTGGGAACAAGGATTGGCCATCTGTACCACCAGACATGTAAAAGGTGGTATTTGTGGAATTGCTATCCGGGGCTGTGCGATAATCTCTGCCACCTGAAGCGCTCCATCGGGGCAAAGGTGAGCCAGGGGAGACAGATACCTCGGACCAGAATTGGTTGAGATAGTCGTACTCCTGGAAGGGGGGTGAGCGAAAAAAGCGGAGGTACGAGGCGGGGACAAACCCAGACGTCCTGGAGGGCGTGACCGTTGGAGTCTTTTCCGCCAACGAGGAGGTGGGCACGGCGGCTGGAGAGAGGAGATGAGGAGGAGCGAGGGAACAAAAGCGGGAGAGACGAACTAGCTGGACGAAAAGTCATCGCCACTGAGGGCCATGCATCTTGCGGGAGGGGGAGTGGAAGGAAGACCTGGCTGAGGGGATGGGACGGACCAAGAGTTGGTATTGAAGTCGATGCTGGGAAGAAAAGTTAGCGCGGGTTGGTGGAGGGTAAGTTGAGAAGGACGAACAGAATGGTCTGTGATGAGGGTATACCGCTCTCGGACTGGCCGCCAAAGATGACGAGGTTTCGAGAGTTGTCGTCGTATCCGATGGAGGGATATTTGAGTGCTGGTGGGGATGTGCCGGCCAGGAGGTCTGTGATATTGAGCCACTGGAGGGGCGGGACGGGCATGGAAGTAGTGATGGCGGCATAAGTTGTAGGTATGGATATGAGGAGGAGGAGGAGGGGGATAGGTACTGGTACGGGGAGGAGGAGGATGAGCATGGCGGCCACGGCTGGCAGCAGCAGCGGAGAGAAAGGAAAGCGACGGTCGTTCCCTCGCCGTTGTCCAAATTAGGAAATTGTGTCCGGGAAACTTTGTCGCGCGTTTCAACGCCATAAATCACGTGACTCACTCGTTATGGATCATCATCCGACCTCGCGATCGCCAGTGAGCGTCTCCGAGCCGTCCGTGAAACGTATACAGACGAACGACGTCCGTGCGACTGTCGAGTTTCAGTGAGCCGCGTGTCTTTCTAATTATCATGATTATTAATTTCTTCATAGGGATGACCCCGCATACTCCCTCGCGGCCACCATTCGCGCCGCTTCCATGCGCGTACGAAAGTGTTCGTATGCTCTGCACACGTCCCCACATCCAGTTCACATCATTTCCCCCTTGCAGCCGTCATCGAAGGATATCTGTCTTCACCGCCTTCGTCTCACTTGAAACAGGCACCCTCCCTCTTACCCGGCGTTGCTGATTACCCACCCTCCGCCCGCGAAAATAACCTCAAAATATTCTCCTCCCCCTCTGGCACATATTCTCCCCTCCCGTCCCCCTCAAAGCGTAAACAGCCCTATCATGATACCCACGACCATGACGAGCACCTGCCGATCCTATCCTCTCCCATCGCTTCCCAATCTCCAGATCAACCTTACTCGACCCCCGAACTCAGTGGCGATGTCATGGAGGTGGATAGGCCTATGAAACCCCTACGGCGATCTAGACGGATCAGGGAGCTCACACCAACCCGCTCCTAGTCTCCTTCTCAAACGGAAATGAATTCGCATCAGTGCGAAGAACTCTACTCCAACACGCACTCTCTACACAGCTCTTCTCCTCCGACTCCGCCTCTGACAATGAACCCCTTTGAACACTGACGCGCATGGCATTTTATTTTAGGTAACTCATCGTTCCGATCGCCCCCCTTTTTTGATTCCGTCGCGTATCCGTCCCTCCCTATTATCGTTAACACCTACAGTCCATTGCGATATCAACCGTTGCCTTCGTAGTCCTTCCATTGTCGTCGTACATGTCCTTTTTGTATTCCACGTTCACCTGTCCATATTCATCCAACGAGCCCGTCTAGCCTCTGAGACCCGGTCGCAAATCACGTTCCCTTGCCGAGTTGACAATGTCGACAACAATGCAAAGTGCGCCAATTAGGTCCGTTACTTCAATCCCCATCACCTGTTCCTCGCCTTCCTCTTGACAGGTGCCTTGTGGTCAGTGGTCTGTCCTGCGTACGTAAGACATTTCGGTTGTCGTTTAATCGATATGGCCCTCGGATCCACCCACCTATCCCATTTGTCTGACACGCTATACCCCCCTCCTAATTTCCCACATTCGGACTCTGCACTTTTCAGGTCAAGGGCTTGGTTTTGCGCTATATCCCGCGAGCATCGAGACCAGACGCCCGATGAACATTTTCAAATCTCCGACCAGATCCATGTTTCGTTCACTGGGAAAACTTGATTTAGTGCTGATCGCGTAGTATATCTATGTGCATAATCTCCACCGGAAAATACGCCCTTTTTGTTCCTTTAAATCCCTTCTCCCGTTCAAACAACATCTGAGTGTCGTTTCACCTTCCTCCGCCATTTCCCTATGGCCTCACCTCCCTCTCTCACAACTTCAGGACCCGAGGATCGTTTCGACAAGGCTAAAAAGCACCTATGGCAAGTAACAGCCCTTTGTCCTTTTTCTCTCAGCACCACAGACTGGATTGACAACGCGTGCAACGTTGCAACAATCCATTCGTCCTGCATTCGGAAAAGCGCGAAATCCCGTCCCTTTTCGCGTCTTGCTCTCGCTTATTACATACCGCCTGCGGCGCGCTCGTGCCGACGCCACACGTCTTCGCCTCTGAGTGACTTATAATCCAATGTCCTCACAGGGCTTCTGAATCCCCAGCTCACGAAGAAAACAATTCCGATCCTCCGGCAGACCGACGAGAGCCTGGAATCAAGTCTCCGTCTCCGGAAGACGCTAAGATGCATTCCAGTCATTCGACCACACCTGACCTACCTCGTTCTCCCAAATCGACCGAAAAGCCACAGGTCCCGGAATGCATTCTCAAGGCGCCATCAAAGTGCGTCATATTCTCTTCTGCACGGTGAGCGGTTGATCGGAAACGTGACTGACATATATTTGCTGCGAAACAGCAGGCCGCAACATGTCTTGCCACCTTTCTCTCGGGATGGATTCAATTTCGATCACGACCGTCGATTACCCCCTCCACGATCTTGGAACGCGACGGAACATGTAAACCCCAGAAACAGACCCAGGTAATTCTCTCTTCGCAGGTGACTGACCCTGAGCTGACCCGGACATGGCTGTAAGAAGCCGCATCGCCTCGCCGCTGACTGAACCGCGGACTAGTCACGAGAGTCTGCAACGACCTGTTTCGCTTTCTGTCTTTAATTCACCTACTGCGACCTACATGTGGCCGGGTTTTCAGGCCGCATCGCAAATGAGCCACCCCCCAGTCATTTACGTCAACTACGATCATAGAGACGCCATGCGGTCGGCGTCAACCAGCTCTGCATTGAGCAGACATGATTCACCTGTCATCTCGTGCGTTCATCGCTTCAGTTGCCAACGAGGTCGTTCACCAATTTTCGTCAGCTCTCCCGCCTTATCACATCGCGATCGTTCTACCACCAATATGATTCCCAGGAAGCGCCGCAGTACGTCGCCTGATGAAAGGTACGATTTTCCTAGGATGACTGTGGCAGATCTTATCATGCGCTCATGCTACAGTGTGTCGCCCGTCCGAAACACTTCTTCCCGAAGTATAATGGAGTCGATGAGGTATATCGGGCCATGCTCGTCACGATGGCCTACTAAGTTGTTTCACAGCCAGGCGCACCTGTCAGATAGGGATCATCACCCGCAATATGCGCAGAGCTCTCGGCAACAGGACAAGCGTGCCACCTTCCAACCTGGTCGGCCTCTCACGGGCACCTTGGCGCGCGCGACGTCCATCAACCATTCGCTCACGTCCTCCGAAGATGACCAACTCAGGACTTCGCGTGAAGGGAGCATTCAGATTAGCGAGGCTAGCGAAGTGGAAGTGGCAGCCCGACCTATCGTTCGGCGTCAATCGCCGCGCAACGACGCGGATGCGTGGGAACGATATGCGAAACCGACGTTGTCTCCCGATGGAACGACCAGAAAATGGCAATGTACATGGCCAACCACGGAAGACCGCAAGAAGCCCACATGCGAATACACCTCAAAAAAGCAACTTGTCAAACGTCACGTCGAGACGACGCACTTGCGGTACAAGTAAGTGCGGGGGGTTTGCAATAAGCGGATTCTCATCTTCAATAGGCCCTTCGTCTGTGAAGTATGCAAGAAGGGTTTCCCACAAAAAACATCTCTGGATACCCATATGCATGGCCAGTACGTGTCAGTCCATCAAGAAGCCCAACTAGTTTATACACCGGTCTTGATAGCACGGGTTCTACCCCACACGTTTGTCGTTATGGGTGCGGAATGGCCTTCAAGGATCCCGCTCGAAGACACCGTCACATGGTTGAGGAGCACGGATATGTCCCGAGGCAGTCCAAGAAGAAACATAAAGCTGGCCCGTCTCCTCAAGAAGGTACCACTGTTGATCCCGTACGTCCATTCACGTTTATAAGTGGCTCGGACGGGTAGAACTTCCGTGCATGCCCCCGCCTTTCCCTCCTTTGGATCTGTGGTATTTCATATATGTATTGCCAGAAACTGATATGTATTTTTAAACGCATTTGCGCTGCTGTTGTAGCGTATCATTATTATTTATGGGGCATCCGCCCCCGAACATACCCCTTATTATTGTTAGATTTGATATCCCCCCACCTTTTTTGTAGCTTTTTGGTGAAGGAGTGCACGATTCTGGTTCCGATTCCTAGCGTAGGGCGTCTGTATGAGGATGCAATGCATCCGCAGCACGAAAATAGATTCATTCGGGTGAACTAGTATCCGCGTGAGAGCCCTGATAGTTGCCACCTAGAAAAAAAGACCCGCAAGGTCGCAATGTGTATGGATACACATGAGCCACGCTCTTTCAGCATGAACAGTTGTTGCGATGACTTGGAGTCCGACTGCTGTTTTCGAGTGTCGACGATGAAACAGATGGGGGGGAATCAGAGAAGTTAAGTCGGCGTATCCTGCTGCACCTCGCTACGCCTGTCTCCGGGAAACTATCTGACACATGGCGATCAAACGTCAAGGGAAAGATGATGATTCGGGTGGAGAACCTTCTTTTCTCTAACGCGGCGGGAAAGTGCCAACAATGAGCTGGACCAATCCTGTTCCTTGTTCCAAATGACTGTCAGCCGACGTCAAAACACGCATTGTTGTCAGTCGTAATGCCCGTAATGAGCTGTCAAGCCAAAGGGAGAGGCGATTATTTCGTTGATCTGAGTTGGCTACCTCTTTTTTTTTTTTTTTGCCACGCTCAACGCACTGCCTTGTGTCTGTGATGCCACCGCATCCGAGTCAGTGTGGACTTGGTCCGCGGATACGCCCCCCACGTCCTTGTGCGGCTGGAGGGTAAGAAAGCGAGCGAACCACCGAACCTTCCTAATCGGGTAGGTAGCACAGCCTTGTTTGGGGTTCTGCGATTGGCAGGTCGGCATGCCGGCAAAGTCGCAAAATGCCTTCCAAGTCCTCCGACCCACCGTTGGGCAGCCTCGCCATCCAAGCCCCCTCACTGACGCCGCAGCTAGTTCATGTTTCAGCTGCGACGTGTCACAACCTGAGCCTGTTCAAAGGCGAGCATTTTGACCCTGCCTCGTAGGCTGTGTGGCCTCATCTCCCAAAGACCTTCTCAGGGAATACCGTGCGCTCGATGACACCATCACGATGCGGTTGAACCGCTCAAACGCACAGTTCCGCGATCGAGATCGCCAAGGGACTGGCGGAAAAGGTAGCGTGCACGATCGAGCCTGTGCGTATGTGTGGAAGGAACTCCTAGGTGAGTGCACTCAGGTTCGTTTCCTTGTGCCCAGCGAGCGGGTTGTGTTAACTTGCGATCGCGTCAGAGAACTGGAAGCGTAGGACGGAAATTGTAGAGTATTGTGTGGGCGTCGTGGATCAATCTGTGAACGAGAAGCACAAGTTGCTCGACGGACTCGACGGCGATGACAGGGCAAAGAGGAAGACGCAAGCTGAGTTGTTTGCCGACGAGGTGAAGGTTGGTTAGAAGCAAGCAGCTTCATTACCGTCAATAAATGCCGCTGACGGGCTGGGTCACAGAGGAACCAGGTGCACAATGAATTGTCTGTCGAAAAGATAATACGAAAGCGGTCCCTCGAGGGTCAGTTACACCCCTGACCCTTCACTAGCACCTTCGATCTTACTGACGTGATCTCCACAGCCTTTCAATCTCGGTGTCGATACTTTACACAGTCGATGAGCGATCCTGAGGCCAGGAAATGGTGGGACAGTGCTCCGTCACAAGAAGCACGGTAGTGCCTCTCTCCTCGTTGTTTTCATTCAGGGCCAGCCAGCGCCGCCCCTCGTCGTCTGCATGCGTATTGTCGGATCAGCGCACATGATGTCTTTGTTCGTCAAGTAGAAACCTTGAATATTGCATGTAGGATGTCCACCAAATAGCACCTTACGTCATCACGATGACGCCATCTTGGGCTGAATATTAACTGATCAGGGCCGGCGGCCGCATCTTGGAAGGACACCACGAACATGCTAACCGCCGCCCTTGCACTACTTGGTCTGTGTGCCTCGACGCGGGCTGCTGTGCCACCTCCGTTGACGGTGCAGGACAACTCAGATATTCTCATTTCTGAGGACATCAAGGTTCCAGTGGTTCTGGGCGTCATGTCTCGCTGCCCTGACGCCCTACTTTGCGAAACGGTCTGGGACCGCGTGCTCCAAAGAGTGGGAGACAAAGTGGACATCACCCTTTCTTTCATTGCAAAGTATGTCCGTATGCCCTGTGACTCGCCAGGGTTCTTCACATTACTTATTTGATGCGACCAAAGACCAAACCAATCAGACACCACTTATGGGGTAACGTGCTTGCACGGCCTGGAGGAGTGCGCCGGAAATGTGCACGAGTTGTGCGTTGCCAAATACCACCCGACTTCAGAGTGGTGGCCTTTCCTCCAATGCCTCAACTTTAAAGGCCGCGATCAAATCGGGCTACGCGCAACGGCCGTCAACTGTGCTGCAACGGCGGGATTCGAGTGGGAGACCGACGAGGCAAGCTTGTGCGCCGGCGACGATGGACAGGGAGATGAGGGCGTCAGGCTGTTACAGGAAAGCGTTCAGAACAGCTTGGAGATGAATATCAAGTGAGTCAAGTCGCTGAGGGCCCGATGACTAAAAACTGAGGCTTCGAGCGCAGAAAAAGCTGTACGATCATCATTAATGACCGGCAAGTCTGTATTCGCGACGGTACTTGGTACGAATGCGAGGTGCGTGAATTCTGAGGTGTCAACGGAGATAACATTAATGTTCACATCAAACACAGGGTGGACACACGCCTGCTGATTTCATCAGGCAAATCAACGAGGAGTACGAACGGCTGAATAAAGTCGATTAGGAGGCGCAGGCACGACACTATAGATATAGTGTCGTTAGGCGGTTCTCGCGTTCTGATCCGGGCTCGTTCAACGGGGTGTATGACATATGTCCACGAAGCGGCTGACACCGTGGCGGACTACCATGTGCTCGATTAGCCACCCAGAATCACCTCGTAGACGATGACCACCAGGTTAAGGCCTATCAAGGGAACTTGTTTGAATGAGTGTTAGGGGTACATCTTTCCATGCATTTTTTGAACACGCTTACTGCGCATGAGTGTCCGCACGGCACTGATGAGGTGTATTATGCGGACTTTAACGCCGACGTCCTGCTGTGCATAGCCATAACCAGGCTGGTCATAAGGCTGGTTGAAACCGGCATTGGAGGTCTGGGGTTGGGTTGAAGCCCAGCCGACTGCAAGAAGAAGTGGTAAATTGAATGAGCAGGGTGGGGAATGACTAGAACGAACTGCGTGCAAGAAACCGGTCTTCACTGAGTACTGCCACGGCATTTATCAAGAGAAGGGCGACATATAGAATAGCACCGATGGAGAGCATGGATGGCGTTCCGTTCGAGAACTGCGAACAGTCGGACGAGTAATGGTTCACAGCGTGACTGTGTGACCACAAAACACGTGCGTGACCAATAACCAAGTCATTTGCTTGCAAGCATGCACGCAGTCGCGAAGAGTGTCCGACGCGGTCAGCCCGGAAAACACTACCAGACGCATTCATTGACTCACTTATTTTCATAGCCGGTCATGCAGGCCACAGTCTGCGATCTTGTTCTCACCACGAGACGGCGAGAGTGCTTTGGCTGAGTCGGCGAACGTATGTATTCCTTTCCGACCCCCGCACTCGTGTACTGATCGCACCCGCTTCCAGCTATTGGAATCCTATGCAGTGGATGCAAGAGAAATTTGCTCCGGCACCGAAGAAAGCGTCCGAACGCGCGGTCAAGCACCAGGACACTCAGGACGCGACCCCTGCTCAGGACGAAGTGTTCCAAGGAGCGCCCACGACTCCTGATGCACGAGACTCCAAGAAAACACAGGAAAAGCAACTCCCGAAGCGTCCCAAGCAACCCGCACGCGAGGTACATCTCTCCCCATACGCGAATAGAATCCGTAGACTAATTCTTTATAGCACAAGTACTCCACTGCGAACTTCAAGATTTCACACAGGAAGTTGAACATGCTTGGAAGGCAAATATCTGGGAAACCTATTGATCACGCTATAATGCAGATGAAATTCAGCGAGAAGCGCGCTAGCGTCCGCGTCAAGAGCATGCTGGCCACTGCAAAGCTTCACGCGAGCGTGTACAAGAACATGGATACTGCGAAGCTCATTGTCTGTCAGTGCATCCCTCTACCTGTGAACGATGTGCGCTTTTCTAACGCGAGCGTATGGTAGCCGAGGCATGGGTGACCAAGGGTCCTAAGCAACTCAAGCGTCTGGAGCCCCGTGGTCGAGGAAAATTCGGCATACGCGTACATCCGGATTCGCGACTGAATGTGATCTTGCGGCCAGGTCGGACGTTTGAGCAGCAACAGGATGAGAAGCGTAAGATGCGGTTGAAAAGGATAGTATCGGCTGGTATTGTTCGCGAGGACGTTCCACTCCGGAATCCAGCATCGACTTGGCAGTGGTAGTAAATTAGTTACATTTTAGGTAGTAAATGTCACAGCCACCTACACGTCGGTCTTTGAGCACAACCACGATGCTCTGGCGAACACTTCCTTTGCTCCTTGCGAGCTCATTCTTTCACTCCTTTGCTTTCGCCGGTCCAGCATTCGAAAATACAGCCATAGTGCGCACTGTTGAACTGGGCGGCTCTCTCGTATACGTCAGTACCACTTACGCAGTCAAGGCACTCGAGCCAGATCAAACTACATACCACATCACCCTCGGAAAAGGCGAAAAGGAAAAGACGAGTTGGATAGAAGCCAAGGTCAAGGGCCAAGCGCGACCTCTCGAACTCGTCGACCTGGGCCAGTCGGATGGGTGCGTCGACATCTGCGTGTCTTTGTAGAGTATGACACCAGCCTGTTCCCCCAAGTGACACTCATGCATTCGCTGTGACGTTGCCGAGAAAGCTTTCTGTCAATGGAGCGATCAATCTTGTTCTCGAGACGACTCAGACGCACGCAACGCGTCCTTACCCGGCACAAGCAGCACAGGCGGATCCTCAACTGTTGATGTACGACACGGACTTGTTTGTCCTCAGCCCCTACACCACTCTCGTTCAGCGCACCAAAGTAAAGTGCGTTTATTTCGCGGTGCTTTGGCCGTGCAGAGCTCACCGCATGTACAGAGCCCTTTCCCCGGACATTATTTCTTATTCCACCCCCGGAGGAATAGACGAATTCGTTGGAGATGCTTCAGTGACCAAGTCCGGTTCCACTATCACATACGGGCCTTACCACAACGTGGCGTCCTCTGCAAACACGGAGTTCCTCTCCAAGTACCAACAGCCCGTCTCTGTGCACTACAGCCACATTTACCCCGTTCTCGAGGTCATGAAGTTTCAACGTTTGGCTGAAATCAGCCACTGGGGGTCTAACCTCAATATCGAGGACAGCATCGAACTCCACAATGCTGGACCCGCGTAAGTAGTGTACATCATAGCTGTCGTTGGCTGATTGTTGACCGTCGCGGGTTGCGTTCAGCCTGAAAGGACACTTTTCCCGTATCGACTATCAAGGCCAAAGCTATTTCGGTCGCATGGCTCCGCATATCCTCAGTGGTATGACGCTGCAGCTCCCTCCAGGGGTGACCAACGCGTACTTTTTCGACTTGAACGGGAACGTGTCCACGTCCCATCTGCGCAAAACGCCTTCCGTGCCCAAAGGTAGCAAGGCCATTCAACACAGCATACTTGAAATGCGCCCAAGATATCCGCTTTTGGGTGGATGGAACTATTCCTTTACTCTTGGATTTGACACCCCTCTGCAAGACTCTGTCAGCTGGGATGCAGCGAATCAGAGGCATATTTTCGGAGTCCCTGTCATGACTCTCATTCCTGGGTCTGTGGTGGACGAAGCCGAGATCAAGATTATTTTGCCCGAGGGTGCCACGTAAGAGTTTCGGATTCGTATCGAAGAGACGGCGAGACGCTTAATGAAATTGTATCAGCGACATTGACGTTGCCACGCCTTTCCCTGCGTTGTCGAGTACGATCTCTACGCACATGAGCTACCTTGACACAACGGGGCGACCGGCCGTCTCATTGACGTACAAGGATCTGACTGACAAGCACACTGCCATGATATACGTACGTAGACGGCTGTCGTGTTTTGGATGGAAGTTCTAACGAGTGAACGCAGGTTTCATACAAGGTGCCGTTGTCAGCGCATTTGAGGAAGCCGATGGCGGTCGGAGCTGCGTTCATGTCGCTATTTGCGATCGTGCTGGGAGCTAGACGGGTCGATCTGAGACTGCACAAGCCGTAGGTAGAAACGAGTACATTGTAGACGGTCCCAAAAAAAAAAAATTATGTTGCTGTGACTTTGTTGCGACGCGTTGGGATGACGTGCTTGTCATGTTGGCTAGATCATATACGCTCATCGCCCGACCGACTTTTCTGCGCGCATTCGCCTCCCCAGCCTCACAACCAAAGAAACTTCTCAGACCATATGACCTCGCACTCCAGCTCAAGCAGCTCGCTGCGGACGGAAACATTGACGGCGCTGTCGAGCGCCTCCGCGCCGTGCCGAGGGATGCACAGAACGTCCCCGCGTGGAACACCATGCTCTCCCTATGCATGTCCCACAAAAAGTTCCAGCTCGCGTATGGACTCTTCGTCGACGTGAGTCCGTCTTACCTTCCCCGGTCCTTCATCTGAATCTCGCGCCCCCAGATGAGGCGCCGCGGTTTCTCCCCAAACATATCCACATTCGTGACCATGTTCAAGGGTCTCTCCCAGATCACGGACTGGTCGGAGCACCCCAAACAGCTCGCCAACGCACACGCCCTGTATCGTTACTACCTCAAGCACACCGAGTCCGTCAAACACCACGATCCAGAAAACATCGAACAGCTTGCTCTCGCGCCCCTGGTCATCTATATTTCCATCCTCGGTACCGCAGGCGACATTCAGAAGATCTTTGATGTCTATTTTGCCATGGACCAAGACGGTCCGAACGCACCAAATAGATTCGTATTCACAGCCATGCTCCGTGCCATCACGAACCACCAGGAACGTACAGGCGTCGCGTCCGTACGCGATACGGCTGCTTCAGATGCAAAACATGTCTGGCTACAGATTGAAAAGACCATGCAGAAGCGTCCAGATTTCGAGCTCGATTCCCGTCTCATCACTGCGACCATACACGCACTCACCCGCGGTCGTCCAGCCGACCAGAATCTTGCTCTGGACCTCATCGCCCATCACCTCGGTCTCACGAGACCCGGTCACCCAGATCCCTTTCAACTTTCTCCCCATCTCAACTACTGGACTCTCGACGCTGCCCTTCAGGTCTGTTTCGCGATGCAAAAGTACAGGCTCTGTGTCCATTTCGTGCATCTCCTCATGGACAATCTCGATTTCGATCGGCCCAGCGTTCGCTCGCTCGTGGCTAGATTGCACATACACAAGCTTTTCCGCGCCCACGCGTCCCTCGCCATGTTGGCCTCCCCTCACGAGTCCTCCCAGGCCATCGACGCGCTCGAATGGTGCCTGAGGAACGATACTAAATACGACATTCCCGACTTGCGTCCCGACGTGCGGTCCTATCACCTCGTGCTCATGACCTGTTTCCGCACTGGAGATTGGGACGGCGCTCTCAAGTCTTTCCAGCTCATGACGGGCATCCAGACGGATTTATTTTACGAATCTGATGGCAAGGCCCCTCCGAGAGTGCAGAAGCGGGCCGAGGGCGGGAAGTTCTTGCCGAACGTGGAGACCATGTCCTTCATTATGCGTATGGCCCTTCAAACCAAGGACAACACGAAATGTCTACAGGCAGTTTGGCTCTCGAAATACGTCGGCATTGACGGTCTTCTCCAAGACGCAGACGCTAAGGCTAACCCATATTTTCGGGCTTCGTTTGCCCGGGCACTGGCAAGCGTCGTCGACCGGTTGTTGGGTGACCCGAGGACAAAAGACCATCGCGAGTGGTTTGTCACTGTCAAAGCGCAAGCTCAGGAGGTGGTTCGCACCATTGGGCATAACCCGCGATCAGACAAATTCACACTGGGTGACTTGACCAGGGAGGACCATGCGGTCTCATTCGACTTTGCCGCAAGGAGTAGTAAGTCTCGCAGTAGTTAATTCCGTTGTCCAAGTTTGTATATTATTATATCCGCAAGCTAGATGAGACAAACAGTAGGCAAAGGAAGGGAGTAAAGAAACAACAGAACTAGCGGAAGTGTCCATGTTAGCTTATAGATCAACCAAAAGCCCAACAGTGAAAAAAAAAAAAAAAAAGATTGTGTCACTTAGTAAATAAATAATCATTAGTTGAATTAGGCAATCGAATTCGGGCGATCTGCAAACGTCTTGAAGCCGGGTGTAGGGGGAGCGAAAAGTGTATCTTCTGTCAGTGCCATTGACACTGGCTGATATGTGTGCGGAAGCGGAACTCCCCCAGGCATGGGCCCCACTTGGAGTGGGCTGAGCCTTCCCGGGGTTTTGCGAGTTCGAGCGTTTCTTCTACGACGCTTGCAGAGCCAGACAATCCCTCCAATGAGAAGAGCGATAAGGATCAGGGTATTCAATGCCATGAGTCCAAGGATCACGGGGAGGAAATTGGAGAGTGTGTCTATAGCTGTGGCAACTTGCGTCGACAGCGTGACAGTTGTGGATCCGGAGCCGGAGGGATCATTGGAAACGTTGTAGGTGATATTGGTGTTCGCCGTACCGCCACGAACGGTGTGGAATTCGGCAGAGGCTTGATTGGGATCAACCAGAGCAAGCATTTGGAGGTACGGATTATGACTGCAGATGCTCATATGAGTCCCTCTGTCAAT
>JBBPNI010000629.1:0-18707 GCA_038091135.1 Leccinum fibrillosum | reverse complement strand
CCGAAAAATCGGTTTTTTGCGGTCTTGGTCCGGTTTTTCCATATTAGGAAATTCCCAGGACCGGTTATGGTCTCGGTCTTGCCCAAATAAGGCAAAAGACCGGACCGGACCGGACCTTAAAACACTATATGGGGGGTCTAACCATCTACCATGTAAGAAGTTACTTATAACTTATAAGTATCCTGCACCATGACATCAACCAGGACTTGTTCAATGAGTGTGAGGGCATGGTACAAGTAACCTGCATGGGTACGGATGTAGGTCAGCATTTGCCGACCCGTGGCCAACCTGCTACCAGTGGCCATGGGTACCCGTACCTGAGCACATCATGTCGGCATGTCGTTGTGTCGTTCAAGTTGCTGTTGTCGTGTATGTTGATGTGTTGTTGTCACACCGTGAGTCGGTGTTGTGCCCTCGACATGTCATTGTCTTTGGCACAGTCTGCTGACAGTCAGACAGTGTGGATGGGGAGAGCGGGGCACCATGCCACGTCCTCGTTGCCAGTTGCCGTTGTGCCGTTGTCACATTGTCGTGGCATCACGTTGAGGGGCATGCGCTGGCTGCATGGTCGAGGTCTGGCTGCGTGGGATGGGTCCTCACGCCGTGGGGGTGCACTGGCGGTGTGGACAAAGTCTGGGGCGCCAGGTGTACTACTAGGTGAATTAGGCTGTGTTAACGAACCAAGATCTCATGACATACTGCCTGATGACATCCGGTCTTGCCCAAATAAGGCAAAAGACCGGACCGGACCGGACCTTAAAACACTACACTGGTGCTGACCAAAGTGTCATCAGTGTTCCTGTTGACATCATACAGTCAGCATCTTTGCATAGATTGGGCTTTCCCTCTACGTGTAGTTGCCCCCTCTTCTCTCCCCATGGACATGGAAACAGAAGGAGTTCTGTATGGTAATGAAAGAAGTGTGCCTGCTTTGCAGACTAAGGATGCCATCAGGACAAGTTAGTTAATCTTGGAAAAGTGAAGGCAAGCTCGGAGGAGGGAGGAGGAGTCAATAACCTACTATATACCTCCGCGCCCTACATCGATGCCACCAAGCACCAAGCACCAAGCACCAATCGCCCAAGCAGAAGGCGTAGTCGCAGTGCTGGCAATGACGGAGACAGACCACCTTCTTGATATTGGAATTTCCAACTGTAGAAGGGTATCAAGTGGGCAGCATATTGAAGGATTTGCGGAGACTTGATCTCGAGCAATGCCAGGGTGTGAGTATTCTCTGAGTATTCTATTCTATTCATGCTTGTGCAATCTGCATCTCATCAGTTAATATCTCCTAGGATGGCATTGCAATGAAAGCAAATCTCTCTCATCTTCTTCTCATGCAATTATGCTTTGATACATATGGATGTGGGGTATCCCATCTTCATTCGAGCGACGCCATGGCAGTCGATGCAAGGCATAGTTATATCGTGTTCCCCATATCAATTTGGCAAGCAAGCTCAGACTCTTTTGTTCTTGGACTTAGTAGATACTTTAAATATAGTACTACATATTAAAATGGTCATATCTCCATGATGTCTGGACCGATTTACGTAAAGAAAATATCGGTAGAAAGCTGGGAATGTGTTCTTCCGGACCGGCTATATGAAGACCAGTTGAAACTGGTCCTAGGACCGACAGAAAGACCACAAAAACCATTTTCATCAGTTTTTTGCAGTCCTGGTCCGGTTTTTTCCAAATAAGGCAAAAGACCAGACCAGACCGGACCTTAAAACACTATCCAGGACCCTGTTCTGTGCACCATCCCTCAGTATCCGAGTCTGCTATTTGATGCAGGTGATTTGGGAACACTTATCCAAGCATGGGGTGGGTTGCTCTCAGGATGTCCACCTGACGAAAGGACGTGGGGTTGAATCCACCCAAGTACGAGTAAGTATGTGCTGATATTGATGAGATGTAGGCCAGTCCCATTACTGAGAAGAGCCAGATGCATATATTTATGTTGTCAATGTTAGGTTCACATGCCCTTTATATCTTCTAACTGACTGTGCAGACACGATGCTCTTTTTGTACCCATTGCACGCCGTCTTGACGAAACAACGTCTCGCTGTGCAGCTATCTGTACGTATTATGTGTTCAACAGGCAGGTTGTCTGTGTGTCTGATTTTTGTCGTTCCTCAATTGTGGACTGAGCAGAATTTCGGGAGATGCAATGTTGTGTGTTTGAGATATGGGTTCTTTTTTTCTTGGTGCAAGGTTGATGCTAATGCAAGCATCTCTATGGCAGTCTAACTTGCCATGTTGCCTGAGATCATTGTGCATATCAAGTTCATCTTCATCTCCAAGAGATGTGAATAAATTGGAATTTTTGTGCAATTGTAGGGATGAATGTTCATTCCAAAGGGCCTCGAATCGGATATTATTATCCACATGCAGGTGGTGATAGGTGATACACTGCACCTGTGGGATCCATGGGAGGGGGAACCACAGCCGAAGCAAGTATGGAGTGGGTGGTGGTGTAGTGCACATCCCTCTGGCTTCTGCCAGGAGGAGCAGAGCTGTTTGTTGTCCTTTTTGAGGAAAGTGCCTGGTCCATTCCTGTAGGAGCACGTGGCGTGCTTGTTGTCCCATGTGCGGGGGGCATCATAGTGGTGGATGTTGTGCTTGTGCCTGCCAAGGCAGATTGCGCAGATGGAGAGGATGAGTGCAGTGAATCCTGGCATGGAGGGGTGAAAGGAGCACTGTGGCGAGGCAGTGATGGCAATGATGGTGTGTGCGGAGCAGTGATGGCAGGATTCAAGTTGGTGTATGTGGGACAGTGACGCATGGAGTGGGCGGATGAGGGACAGTGACATGTGATAGTAGGTGAGAGGTACCCATGGTGTAAGCGTAATGTGGATAGTAAAGAAATGCGAAAGAGATGGTTAGTAGGGTTCGAGTTCGGGAGGGGGAGGAGTGGACGAACCTCCTGGAATACTCTGGCTTGCTGTTCATCTGTAATCTCCTTCAAATCGTTGAGTGTGATGAGGAGTGCGGCCTCATTGATCTGGGCGAGGCTAAATGTGTTGGTAGAGCCAATGACCTTGTGCCAGTTGAGGCACTGAGCGCCTTGGTAATTGAGAAGGGCCTGCTGCTGGCATTGAATGCGGGAGCTAACTGGCTAGAGCTGTCACAGAGCTGTCACAGACTGTCCAGTTACCCAGTCTGTCCAAGTCTTTCTTGTCTGTCCCAGTCTTTCCCCAAATATTCCCAGACCTTCCCTAGAGTGCTCTAGTGTCTCCTAGTTTACCTCCAGTTCTTCCTAGACACCCCTAGGTGGCTCTAGCTTCTTCTAGTTCATCTCTAGTTCCTTCAAATTGGCTCCAGATAATTTCAAAATATTCAAATAATATATAGTATATATTTGTCACTACATACAATACATGGACTACTAATTTACTGGACTATCAACATACAAGAGTACAAGTCTACAAAGACAAGAAAAGAAAAGTTAGATGCCTTGTTTCGAGGTGTCAATATCAACGGTCACTTGGTTCTTGTGAAGACCAGTAGTTTGTCAAACAGCTTGCAACACGAACAATGGATACTTGACCAGTTGTGTGGGATTCAAGAGATTCCTATGATTACTTGGTCAGGCATAGAAGCTGGACAGCATGTCGTCGTGTTCAAGGGCATGGGCCAAAGATTGGGAGAATTTCCGGGTGTTACCGGGTGACCGTTATCTGTAAATATGGTTGTTTTGTTGGCAGAACGATTGGTAAGTGATTATCAGACCATTTACTTAGCACTCAACAATCTTCTAGATAACATGTCTTGAACACATTCATTCTTGTAGCTTTATCTATTCAAACATCAGCCTGCAGAACATATTCTTAGGGTCCATACCCTCTAGCGAGCAGATCAACACACTCTTTCTTTTCAACTTCACCTTTGCATGAATGTATAGGAACCCGCAAACATATATCCATGTCCCATATCATAGCGGCCTTTCGTCCTCTAGCTCATCAATGCCCAGTGCATTCTCGTCCCTGAATCTTGACTTGGGTAATCAATTCAGTCGTCGGGACAATATGGAATCCCTTGCGTACCTCCTAATTTATCTTGTCCGCGGTTCATTCCCTTGGTTCAATTCCAGTGTCTTGTCCAACAATGATTTGTTGAAGCAGAAGAAAGATACCCCAATCAACAAACTCTGTGACATATTACCCCCACCATTTGCCGCCTTTCTTCACTATTCCTGTGAACTTTCCTTCACTCAAAAGCCCAACTACACCTTCATCCTTTCGCTCTTTTGCACCCTTCAAGCCACATCATCTGTACTTCCTCTAATGCTCCCTGCAACAAATCTCACTAATATGAATATTTGTGAATATACATTGAAACTGGTGTTGCAGCCTGTGTTGGTGCCGAAAACGCCTCAAATTTCTATGGCAACTAAGAGGTGTGTCTGTTCCCTGACCAGCAGGAAGCCTTGCAGACTCACAAGAATACTTTCAGTCAATGTTATATTACGTGTAGCCATGTGGGTCCAGGCAGTAGCTTACTAGCTGCAGGTCATTGGAAATGAAATGAAAGGCCACCCCAACAGCACAGAATTTCTATACCCTCGTTTGTTGTCTGTTTGTAGGCCGAGTGTCTAATAACCAAGTGCCCACCACATTGCATTGGTACTATGACCCATTGATCATCAAGTTGGTGGTTTTGTCCACTGCTTTTTCCCATCCCACACGACTCTGAGTCCCGCCACATTTTCCCTGGGACCGAATCTTCCGTCAACCCGGATGATGTCTTGCATGAATTGGTCGAGTGTCAAAGCTATAGCTAGTGATAGTACATGTTGAATGTATGTTGAACTTTTGGCATGTATCACATGACCAGACATTGTGCTTGTTCATGTGCAAGCAAAGATATGGTATAGTAGACATAACAACAGTAGTTCAGAGATCAAATAGTGCAATATCACCCTCCATATATTCACCCTCCTTGCAGCCCACCTCTTTGATGATATCTTCCATGTTCATATACAGAGACAAGTGATGTTTGACGGCATTGCCAGTGCTTTCCAGCTCATCAGGTTCGTCTTCCAGAAGAATACACTGGTCAAGACCTGCATTGAAGAACATCAGACGATGCTTCCTAAAATCATACTTCAACATTTGTATGGCCTTCATGAGGATGGGCCCTATTTGATCGTGTTTCACGGTATCTGCACTTGAAGAAAAAACCCATTCGGAGGGCATGGACGAAGCTTGGATCAAGAAGAAGTCCATGGCAATAGAAAATATAGTAGGGTAGATTTTACATTTTGTTGCCGTGAACAGTTAGTACAATACAAATGATTAGACAACCACAGTACCTCCCAAAATCCCAGAGGGTCCAAGGCTTCATCCCAAAGATCTCCCCAAGTTGATATATGAACGATACTCTTCGTCCATAGTCGCAGTGTTGTGGGAATGATGGTTCTGACTAATTCTCATGTCTCCGATGCCGAACTATGTGGCAAGCAAGTCTGTGGTATGGACAACTTTGTCCTTCTGCTAGGCAGCCTGAGCCATTATAGCTGCGATGGAATGCTAGTAGCCTTGATCTCAATTATAGCATGTTAATGCCCTTTCTTCTGCAATCCAGTGGGCGGTAAGTGCCAAATACGAGCATTGATTCTTGTTGGACCAGATATCACCCATAAGTGAGATGCGCTCGAGGGAAGCCTGCAGAATAAGAGTTCATTAAGTATCAGTATGCACGAAATGAGACATACTGCCAGATCTGCCTGAAAAAAGTATAAAATACTGTTTCTATTCCTTCAGGACATATTCATGGAGCTTTGATCGATGGGGGATGTGATGTATTTGTCCTTGAGATCGTCACACAAAAAGAGAAGAAGAAGACAGAATTCCGGGCTTTCAATGAGATTAAGAGCCTGTTCGACATAGTACAGGTACTCAGTACAAGCGCAGTACCAGAGGATAAAAGCAATACCTCGTCATTTGTGATTATGAAAGCAACAAGATGTTTTTGCAACTCCTCCAATGTGAAGTGGGGAATAGGTGGATTTGGTCAGGACCTGCCTTCGACAAAGCCTCGGAACAACAGGGAGGGAGGGATACTAGGGATCCATTATTTGTTAATACATCCCAAATTCACCCAAAGTGTAGCTGCATGCCACTGCATTCTTGACACTTTCCTGTAAAATCGGCCATCCGTTTTCCTCAGCATAGTTAACGTATTCCAGAAGGTGATAGTGATCGATATGTCCATGGAGGGCAGATGTGCCAGTATTGCGAGAGTACCAGAAGGTATGATCACATTTGCTGGAGTACATCTATGCCCAGCCAACAGGGTCTGTGTCGTGAGCTTGTCTACAGATATTGTGTCGTGATAGGCAGTTGTAAGCAGTGGGGGAAACAACTTACCTGCAAGGTTTACAGAATGTACCCTCTGTAGTCTTGTTGAAGAAGTGCCGTACATTGGCAGTAGTAGGGATCTTCTCCTGCTCCTCCATGTTGTAGAGAGGGTCGGTAGCTGGATTCAAATGATTTGTGTCTTCACACTGTTCAGTGTTATGATGACGGGCCTGAGCTCTAGCAGGTGCTTCAGTGGGCGCCTCATCAGACTTGTCATCAGAGCTGATAGCCTCAACATCAAATTCCTCCTCTGGGAGAGCTTCCATGCAGCGGCATTGGTTGGTTCACAATAGAGCAGTGGTGGCCAAAGCATTGCCAGTGGGTGTCTTTGAATTGCAGTGAGGACAAGGCATCAGAGTTGTCCAACTCTGATCACCAGACTCAGATCCTGAGCAAGGCTGACTTAACAGACAAGGCATGTCTGGTGAAAACTGAGCAAGTGGGGAGCAGCTGGCTGGGAGCTTAGAGGTGAATAGTCAACAAACAGCCAGCTTTTGAAAGTTTTCGCAATGAACCCTGAATAAGCGACTTGATTGTAGATACTGTACTCAACTGGCTTGAAAGACCATCTTGCAACTGTTGAAAGTGTAGTATGTGTTTCCTTATCACTACTACCTTTCTATAAGACTGGCATTAGCCATGTCTATATCGCTATCTAAAGCATAATAATGCTAAGTACAGAAGGGTAGTGGATTCTATACTATTACTATCCTTATAGCATATCTCAAAGATAAGACTTTATCTTATCTTATCTAATCTATGATTAGATGGTCATTCATGACTACTAGATTAGAGCCCTATACGCCATTGGCTAGACTCATCTATGAAGTGTCTTACTTATTATGCTTAGAATGATGACTGATGCTGAACAAGATACTTATGCTATTGGATAAGACAATATCCACTAACCTAACTTAACCTACGAGTACTTTATGCTATTGGCTAATTACTCATAGACATATATACAAGTACAAACATGTATTCAGTAAATATAGACCAACCATTCTGGCTGGAATAATAAGGACTTTTCCACCTCTTATATGAGTGAAAAGGGAACCCAGCTCTACTAAGCTACAGCGCTAGTAAGACAACTATACACTACAAGTGTAAGGTAGTTTTGTCCCTTTTCACCTACTAATATAAAACAGGACACTAGTAGCTAAAGGCTACTTTACCACTACGGACAAAGATCCTAGTGAGAACGATTGACCTTACAGTCGATTATACCTAGCTCTTATGAGCTTTGTCTGTTATCTAACAGACATTACCTATCTGTTGATAGAGGTGATGTGCACATACCTATGTACTCACATGGAGCCTATCTAGGTCTCCTTTACCTACTATATAGAGCTACCTACTATCTTATAGTAGAGATTACCTACCTCCTGGTAGAGATATCATATGACACTATTGCATTCACCTTACCTATCATATAATATATAATGATAGAGATTACTATCACATGTGTGAGAGTGGTTATGAGCTTTACCTGACTAGAGGATTAGTCAGAGATACCATCTCTAGTATCGCCCTTTAGGCATTACTACAGATGAGACTCGCTACATACGTAGTAAAGGTTATGAGTCCCTTAACAAGTTGTTCCTATATAGCTCACGCTGTATAGAGAGTTACCTATTTCCAGACCTATGGGAGTCAGTTAATGTTACGTGGTACATTCCTGCCATGTATCGTACTTCCTACCACGAACTGCTGGTAGAGATTGACACAAGTCTGGGTATAGAGAATAACTGAAAATTATAGAGATCGTGTCGACAGGTACTCACGTTCCTCTCACATGGCTTGTTCAATCATCCTAGTGGCCTCGGAACCATCATAAGGATATGAGCGATACCGATAGCCTTCATGTGCTGTACACTATCACATGGTACGATTTCTATAGCAATGTGACACATTACATGGCAGAGTGAGATTTTAGTCATTGGTTGGGTCGCACAGCCCAGGGAGTCAGGGTCAAAGAATTCTATTCCTTTCTTGTTGAGTAACAAGCACGAGAATTCCGACATCTCCCCAGAATCCAATACCAACAGAAAATGGAGGAGCAACAGCAGGCGAGAATTGGGATGAATGAAATAAGATAGGCATCAAGCGTATTGCACATACAAATGACAAACAATACAAGTTGTAATCATAAACACACCTGCTTGCTCGAATGACCAGCTCCCGATGACAGTGAGTCAGTCTTCTTGTGTTTAAACGAGTGTTTTAAGGTCCGGTCTGGTCCAGTCTTTGCCTTATTTGGGCAAGACCGAGACCATAACTAGTCCTGGGAATTTCCTGATATGGAAAATTGTGCCGGTCTGGTTACGGTTATTAACTAGTTGTCAGGGGTCTGAAAAATACTACTGATTCCTGGCTTCCGGCCCATATTTTGTTCATTCAAATTGGTTTGTCGAGATATGATTGATTTAAGATTACATATCATTCTCGAGTATATCGACTTAGAAAACCTATTTCTGAGAATAGAATAGCGTGAGATTGGCGCTTAGGGGTGGCTGTACCGATCATAGCTGGGTCACGCGGCTACATTATCTGTGAAGAAAAATGTAATTCTGCCCATATGCAGCCAAGATATGGCCGATCTCGACTCATATGTCATTTTGGAGAAGGTACTTTGAGAAATTATCATAACTATCTCAAATAAAATTGTAAAAATGTGGGAAAATCAGGATAAATCGGTCAATATACTACCTAATAGGGGCTAACATCGGTCCGCCCAAAAGACCGGTCCTGACTGGTTTTTGGTTGGTCTTTTGATTTCAAGAAAATCAAAAGACCAAGACTGATGTAAATCAAAACCAGGATGGACCAGACCAATCAGGACTAGTCTTTATCGGTCCGGTCCGGTTAAAAATCGGTTTTTCATTGGTCTTAGGACCGGACCTTAAAACACTAGTTTAGACACATACCACCTAGAATAGCATTGATAAGCACTGCCAGCCAGGCAACAGTGCAAGTCTGAGACCATCAAGGGCCAGTGGGAACATTGCGGTCTGGGATAGGGTGTGAAGGTGAGCAAGCTCATTGGGATGGGCATCAGATGCCTCCATCATCTGGGCGAGCTGTAGTACAAGGCATTGGCAGGCCACATCAAGTACTTAATTAACGCTACCTATTTCAATTTCCAGGAACAAGGTCTGGGGATGGCTGAACACAAGTCTTCACAAAATGATAAATAAACTTACGCCATCAGCATAAAACAGCCCTTTCTCCTCAAATGCAAACTCGCCATCTGGTCTCCGAAGGGCCAAGTGAAATATAACGCTCTTAACTTGAAGCCAGTTGATATTTCAAGTTTCGACAACCACAGGGACCTCCAGGGACATGCCAACTGTCTTGAAGATGGAATGGGGGAGATCTGCCAATGGACGTAAGAGAAGCAGGTGGGTTTTAGGGGATAGCTTGAAATCTCCTTCCTTGATGGAGATAATGATCATGGTATCCATTTGAGGGGAGATACTCACGCTGTGAGCTAGCTTCAATTGATGTTTCATTTGAGTTCTGCCAGAACTGAACCAGGACTGCCCCACCCAGAACAGAATCTGTTCACCAGTGAAACAAATGAGATGCACAAAGATCAAGGCGGTAGTTGGGAGTGGTGGAGCCAATATCAGGCTTTTCAATTGCAAGATTGAATGCTGACATCCACCTGACGCCAGAAGTTCGGTCGATACGAAGGCTTCTGAGAAACATGTCGATGAAACCGGAGAAATGAGTAAAAGTTTCTTCGTGGATCTCATATTGCAATGAGTTGTCGGTGATTGGCATTGTGAATGAGTCTGTAATACAAAGTGTGCATGACACATTAAGTTATAGTTATCAATAGTTGTCACAAGACCATGACAACATACTTGGCGGTGATCCAGTATTCTCAAAACTCAGATGAGAGTGACAGTATCGAATTATATTCTACAGGCCCAATGTTGTCAATGGTCTAGTAGGATGAGTAAGGGTTGAGGGTGAGAGAAATGGCCAGCTGCTCACAAGCATGTCCAAGAATGGTTTTTGAAGTGACTCAATTATCGTGGTACAACGGGGTGGGGTGTCAAGCTGTTTGTGTTCGGTTTGAAGGTTGCTGAGGGGAGGAGTAACCTCATGAGAATTGATGTTATACGCCAGCCTCGTGGCTGTTTGCACACGCAATTCGTCAGGTGGCAAGTCCCTATCAATAAGGGGGGAAACATTTACAACTTGGTTCGTTGAATTGTTCTTGCTCTTCGTCTGTCGGCAAACTAGAATCAAGTGAGGATGTCTTTGACGAACTACTGGGATGACTCGATGTCGTCCAGTCACTACCTGCCTCGGTAGGTGTTGAAGGCTGGCTATACACCATGGGAGGCAAGATAGACAGCCTGAGAGCTTTGTCTAGGAGTCCGAATACAGATGACATCTCAACTTCACTGTGGAATAAAAAGTGTGTATACATAGTAGTAATCACAATTGACTTTGTGAATGGATTTGTGAATGGATGGGAGGTGGTGGCTAAGGAGAGACAATGGAGTGCCAAGTGGCCACAGTGATTATGTCAGATGAAGGAAGGATGGGTAAAGATTCTAGAGAAGGTAGGGAAAAGCACAACAAGATAGCATCATGCGTAATAGGGTGATATCATGTCAGACAGAGGATGAGTACAAAAGAAAGTAATTAAGCAACTTAGACAATATAGAGGGCAGGCTGCACTATCATAATGATGGAAATTAGAAGAGATCAATGAAGGACCAGGAGCATGCACAAATACGATGGAGCACTCCACATGTGTGTGACCGCTGCATACTATCGATGGGTCCATAGTCCAATGACATGACAGATGCAGACTGTGTGAATATGAAGTTGAAGTTGAAAGTAAAAAAGAGTTGGGACAGTTCGAAGTGAGCTTAAGCCAGCTTTGGCTGAGGCTGTGCATGGCTTTTTCCACGCCCTGGCTTGTGGTAACTTGGCTTGAGTCATGCCTTGGGTATAGCTCTGAGTTAATAAAAACCCGAATTGCAACAACACGTTAGTAACACAGGAGCTGTGTTCAAAACTGCGAAAATTGATTCCCAAAAAGGCAACTCATTATTCCAATTTGGCTTCACTAGAAAAGTTATAGCCCCTGTTTTTGTGATTCCAATGGTGCAAGAATCTAATCTATCTGATCTGATCTGGTTGAGATATCATCAAAATGGTCACCAAAACCTGGCGATATATAAGCCTTTGGATTTGATCAATATCAGTCACTGGCAATTGCTGTAATTTTTGGCCTATTGATGTATGGTTGCATAATCATGCTGAATGCGCTCTTCACCTGTTCTGTCATCCATGCTCCTATTATTTCAAAGTCAGACAGCTGGATTTCATAGCAAGCCAGACAAGAGATATACTCCCAATTTGGATGTGGTGGTTGACTTTCTTGTGCAATGCAAAGTGTGGCAACTGCCCAGTGGATTTGGCCACAAAGCCTCAGCATCCTGGCCAATCCAGTGAGCAGTCACTGCAAGATATAGGTCAAGCTGCTTGCTTGACCATACATCAGCAGTGAGTGATATTTCACCACTGCTAGTCCTTCACTGCTGCCTAGTGGCACTAACACACCATTGACATTGACACCTCAGTTGAGTGACTTGGAGGATAACAGGCTGATTAGAAGACTCACCACTAGATGATCAACTTTCAGTGCATTGAAGCCTGAGCTACTAAATGCATTGAGAATCAGCTCATGAGTCTTTGTGCGATGGCATCATGATGTTCAAGTCCGTTACATTGTGTCTTATTCATTGCCTGTAGTGTTTTAAAGTCTGGTTCAGTCCAGTTATTTGCCTTATTTGAGCATAACCGAAACCTTAACCAATGGATAAATCGGGGAATTGTAGGGGATATAGGGGTGTAAATCACACAGCCACAATAACCGGTTTTGACTGGTTTTTGTCCAGTTTTGAAAATTTCGAGATTTCTTGTAACCTTAACTGCACCTATCTGTAATTGGGCATAACCGAACCTCTTTAAGCGGTTACAAGCGGTCAGGGTTCAGTAAAGTTAGGGTTTTTTTATCAGTTGTGTGACAGGACTTCAAAATGAAAATTGCCTGAACAGAAGGTTATCATTAATATTTGTGTGAGCAAAAAGAATTTACTTGCCACATCTTCACTGGTGACAAAAAACTTGATAATGTACTGGTGAAATCTGTCCAGCGAGAATTCTGGAAGATCAGTTCCTAGTCCCTTCCACAGTGACAGGACGGGTGGGTGATCCGAGGAGTCTGTGGGTGGTGTGGGAGGAAAAGCATGGATGTCAATATCAGGTCAGGAAATGACTTCTCACAAAGTCTTCATAGTGTAACCCTCCACGACAGCAGACTTCGCAAATTTGACATGAACCAGCCAACAATTGGTGTCCACTTGCTCAAGGTATAGTTGAGGATGGAAATCAAAGTGTCCACGTGTTGAATCAGTAGTATTCGTTTACTTTATTACTTCCAATCATAGACTGGTCTGTTCCAGACCACATTTTACGTTATCTCTGATAATAATAGAGTACTTACTGCTATTGGCTTGACTCAGCTACCTATGAGCATGTAATGCGGTCGCTTAGTGTTTCGAAGTCCAGTTGCAGACCATTTGAAAGACTGGCAACCCAGTGGACCACAACTGATCGGTCAAGTCTAGTTGCCAGTTGCCGGGTTCAGTGAAATTTTGGCAACTGCTTAGGACCGGTTGCAACTAGTGTACAGCCACCCCCTGTGTATTATAGTACATTCCATAATTTTTGGTGATTTTTCCACATTTTATTGAGACTTTTTGAGCCAGATATGAATATATCATACAGTATTCACTTTATTCAATTGAGTAACCACCATACTAAGAGTTGTAGTAGGTCCGGTTTTGGTCTGGTTGCCCAAATTTCCAGTCAAAAGCTGGACAAGACCGGACTTTTATTCACTAGATTCGCTAGTAATAGCTCATTGCTTACTGATCACATACAAGATACATATTCATACTCTATTGGCTGATATATCTCATACCATATTACCACAACACATACAAATACTTGTCATAGTATATATACTGGGCCTACCTGACCCTAGAATATCAGGTCGCTTTCACTCCCAGATAGTGATTGATACCTCATCTTAGCCTTCACAGCTCAACTCATATTTCCTAGTAAGTTTTCTACTAGAGACTCCCTTTTATTCTTTCTCCACTGCCCTCAGCTGTGCATAGAACATCCATATAGGATTTCTATACCACAATTTACAAACACTTCCTGATGGAAAAGAAAAAAATATCAGCAACTTACCAGGAGTCAGAATGTCTACAGTACTAGACTTACGGACAGAATTCACAGAATATTCCATCTTCCTCCTTATTATAAAAGTAGGTGATATCTTGTGCATGTTTGCTCTGTGGAACCAAGGGATCAGTGAGGGTTGAGTGAGAGGTGTCAGTGGTGCTGAGAGGGTCAGTCATGGTTGGGCCATTTGGCTGAGTTGCTACGATGCAACAGCAGTCACCATCCGACCACTCGAGCCACTCTGGAGGGCTCCAGCCACTCTGTAACCTCCTCTCCTTCATCCTCCAAGCCTGAGGTGTCATTGAGATCAAAAAATTTGTCATCATTCCCAACAGGTGCCCTGAAACATCCGGGAGGGCGGCAGTTTCTCTGAAGCCTGAAATCATTGTGAGCAAGGTCTTGTTCCAGCACATGGTCAACACCACCATGGCCAGCATCCACCACGTCTGGTGGTTCCACCGCTGCATCCAATATGACGGCCTTTGAGTCATTCTGTGAAAGGTAAAATTGTGGAGGGATGAGCCTTGGAAGGACTCAAAGGAATCTTGGCATGCTGTGGAATAGAGTCGAGACTAATAAATTGCTTGCATCAATGCGGTGGCATCATGTCCTCACAACTAATGACTTAGAATACCCAACAGACAAAGACAAATCAAGGCTAATAGATTATTTGTTGACACATAGTGGTATAACAACTATCACAAGTTACAAATAAATAAAAAACAATGCTACAAAAGGCAGGCAAGGCAGATGAGTGGCAAGTCTTAAACTAGTCCAGACACCAGCACGACGACAATGCAAATATCACACCGCAAGATGAAGTGTCCTTCCACTCGAGCAGAATCAACGCAACGAGCTCCAAGTATACAAAATCAAAGGAAAACGAATTGATCAAGGGAATATTGGAGGAAGCTGTGAGCCAGCATGTTTCTTTTCATTGTTTGTTGGAAAGCACTTGCTGAATAGTGATGGACTATGGATGGTGGTGCCACAGCCCGCAGCAGTAGTACAATGGACTAGAATGTAAAAGGTTCGAACCCATGGATGGTGGCGGTAGTGCAATGGACTAGGTTTGGACCTCTGGAGGTCACTGTTTCATCTCATCAACAGGAGGAACAGGGTCAAGATTGTGAACACATAGTTACCTACACCTTCGTTACAACAGTCCACTGTGAATAAGTACAACAGACTCAAATTTAAGAGGTTCAAATCCATGCAAGTCACTGTCCGATCTTGTGAATGGTAGAAATGGAGTCAGCGCTGTGAACACGTGCTCACCTAAGCTAATTTGTTCTTGCTTACCCATCCGAGCGGATCCTTGCAACCCTCGTTCGAGAACACTTACAGCTTCCGCGTTGAACTTGGCATGGTGTTCTTGCATCTAATGATATCACAGGTTGCATTTAGTGGGCTAATGGTGGCAACATATGTTACTTTTGGTGATGTCGCACTCCTTTATCGTTTTATCTCATACATTGTAGCGCTCTGCGCTACTTCTAACCATCACCATTGGATTCTCCATGGTTGATAACCCTATCAACATTTTCTCCTCGAGGTTCTAGACCTTTGTGGTCGCTCTACACACCTCTACCTTCTTTTCTTCGAGTTGTGATGATTATTTCCACAGTTGTGGCTGATTGTGGCTGCTAGTTGTTTGCCAGTATTTACAGCCACTCGACATAAACCTCAGAGTCCTCTGTTCTGTTTCCCTTGGTTACTCACAGTGGACTCCAGGTCAGTAGCTCATTGTTGTTCGTTCAATATCATCCATGGTTACTCACAGTGGACTCCAGTGTGATCCTAGAGTCGGTATTCACCCATCTGTCTATGCTCACCATTTCCAAAATATTGTCTTTCGCAGAGGTAATCTCATCGCCCCACTTGCGTTCCACCCACGAGAAACGTATCGAGGGATGTACAACTACGTGAAAGGTTTCAGACAGCACACGGAATTTGCGATAGGTACTCACACATTGCAAATAGATAAGCATTGTTTGCATGCATGTGTTCATGATAGTGTCTTGCATATGTCAATCCCTCATCAAGAATGGGATAGAATTGCGGGTTGCAACCAACGATGACATTTCTTCCTACTGCATGACAAAGGTTTCAAACGCAGGCATTGCTCCTCCGAGCAAGGGGATCCGTTCTGATGTCATGGTGTGATGCGCCATAGCAGGCTAAACCACGGATGCACCGCACCACCTCCCTCCCACGTCGGATAGGGTGGTCTTCTAGCACATCAATATAGTCGGCCTTCTTGAAGATCCTCGGACCTCGGAGCGACTCCCCAAGTCCTAGGCACATTGGACAAATCCACAGGTATGGTGTTGTTGATGATGTGTTGTATCCAGACATTGACGAATTCATGGTGAACTCGGCAGGCAGCTAATACCATGTTTTATTAGACCTGAATAATCACATACAATGAAAACGCAAAAATTTGCAGTTGGAGTGTACTGTGCACATCTCATTTCCGAAATAGACATATAAAGGCAATAATTTGGCGTCACGTAATGAGGTTAGATGGGTGGCGAAAGACCAGAACATAAGATGCGTCGGGGCAAGGTACAACCACCAACATTATCTGGAGGCATATCAAGTGCTAGTTCTTAACTCAGGCGAGAGCCAGCTGTCGCTAAATTGTCCCTGGGTGTTTCAGGACCGGTCGGTCTGGTCTTTGACATTTGGAAAAATCTTCAGAACCAAGTCTGGGTCCAGTTGCCTTGATTTTTGGTGAAAAAACCGGACCAGACTGGACTTTGAAACACTGGTCAACATAACTGGAAGACTCCTATTGAGATCTTCAACCAGATGTTTCCTACTTCTGAGTATTCGGTTGTAGAGCTTATGTTTTTATACCTAAAGACGTTCAAACCAACAAGCTAGCACCCAAGTCAGAGGAAATGATCTTCATTGGCTATGAGGCTTATCGTTTTTGGTGTCCTATGCGGAGACGAGTTTTTATCGCCAGCACTGCCATGTTTGATGAACTAATTTTCCCTTATGGTTTTTCCAAGCAAAAACCAATAGATGGACTATCCTCTATTCCCACTTCTCTTGAAGAAATACAAGACCCGTAGCTGTTACACCTCACTCAGATTCTGCGGACCAACCACATCCAGACACAGTCGTCCATCTCCCTCTACCGGGAGATCATAGTAATCAATACCCACCACATCCAGCCTGTCCTGGACCGCAATTGCAATGTCCACTGAGACCACCATCGCAAAACAACTCTACATGTCACCTCCACCTGGGTCATGTTGAGTCTCAGTCCTGATTATGTTCCTACTTGATCGATTACCGCCGCCCCTTAAACCAGCTTGGAAATGGAAACATGCTGGTTTCATAGACCAATGTTCAGAACTCCTACAACTCATGGGAAATTTGTTCCTACAGAGAGACCTACTCCCACTGAGGCTAATTCCTCAACACTACCTCCTTCCATTTGCATGCGAGTTTTGGATTATAGCCTGAAGGACATAGAGTCCGAGCATGTTTGAAATTCTCTAGTTGAAAGTGTTTGATGATCTTCTCAATGTAAGAGATTTGATTGAGTTTCAGGGTTCGTCAAGAGCGATCCCCTCCTGGATCAGAATGAGTTTGAGTATAACCCTTCTTCAAGAGTTATTTGTGCAGAGCTTTGTTCCATTGGAGCGCACCTTGCTTAAGACCATAGACAAACAATCCTTGTCACATGTAATATTTAGGTAAGCAAGGATTGATCACACAACATGTTGAGAGAGCATACATGCGGGTGGCTAATACACTACTGGATATGGCACGGTTTCATTGTCTGTACTGCATCCCCACACGATTTGCACTTTGTACAGGCTCTTCCACAGTGAAAAAGACATTGAGCAGAATTTTCTTGACCAGTGTGACTGCTGAGCCTGAGTCAGGTCCAGTTGCCATGTGGCTTTGCTGAATGGCATTGTAAAGATATTTCATAGTGCTTGTTCTGTGAATTCTGAAAGTGCGACTTGAAATTTGAGGTCTCCATATTTATCGACAGTGAGATTGTGAACCTGTCATAGGAAAACAACAAGATCACAAACCTGTATTGTATATACAAAGCCATATTAGTATGAATGCATGGATAATCACGAGAGTCTTACTGGCAGGAGGGGACTCCCGGCTGTTTCAGTTCCTTTGCCCTTTTGTTGACCCGTTGGTCTCGAATACAGAATGCTGGACTCTGGCAGACTCTTGCTTTTCCTTTCCTTTGACTGGATTGACTCAGAGCCTTGCCCACACCTGACTCCGCCTGAGGTGCAACCGTCAAGGATCGACAAATGTACAAAGTACGTATCTTGCTACCCTTACCATCATTGAAAATGAACTTGAACAGGTTGGTGAGAACCTGCTGAGTGAAGTGGGATCAGATGATGTCATCAGGAAACCTGTAGGTGACCAACTCCTTGATG
This sequence comes from Leccinum fibrillosum, assembly GCA_038091135.1. Classification (NCBI taxonomy): domain Eukaryota; kingdom Fungi; phylum Basidiomycota; class Agaricomycetes; order Boletales; family Boletaceae; genus Leccinum; species Leccinum fibrillosum. The sequence continues at coordinate 631 of JBBPNI010000629.1, read as the reverse complement.
AATCAGGTCTTGCTTGTGATTGTCAAGTTCGTGCGCTCAAACCAGATGGGCACTCCTGCGAGATACAATAGGTGGAGGATGTACTCATCCACAGTGAAGCACCCCATCCAGTCGGCACGAAGAGGCTAGAGAACAGGGGAGGTATTATTGATTCAAGGCGCAGCAACCTAGATGATAGATATTGAGGAAGAGCCGTTGAGTGTGCGCAACCATGGTGACCACCTCGAAGAACTGCAAACTTGGTCAACAGGTGAACGGATGGGGGTGTTAGCAGAGATACCTACAGTCGTTGGGCCCAACTTGAACACGTTAATATTCTTTGGTGGGGGGCATGATTTACTAGATAGCAGTCAGGATCAGGTAGAGGCCAGAGTAAGGGTAGCACTTACGAGGGTAGCCTACGATAATGGGGTGACTGCGACTGACACAAAGTCCAGGAGTGTTCTCAGCTCGACACAAAGCCCAAACTCGAAGATGAGAGACGTCAGGCTTGCAGCCATGCCACCGCTCATAAGGCGTACAGTAGGACATCTGTTCCAAACATGCACAAGGGCAGCCAAAGCTTCGCCCCAGAACGAAGTAGGCAGGCCAGACTCATGCAACATGCTGGTAATACGCTCAGAGAGCAGTC
>JBBPNI010000628.1:0-18722 GCA_038091135.1 Leccinum fibrillosum | reverse complement strand
GAGTCGGATATGGATCGTCAACCACAGCGCCTCCACCAGAAACCTCCGGTCCGCGAGCGGACGCGCCTGCCCGATCTTAGTCTTTGCGACCCGCATCGCGTGCGTCAGGGGCTCTCTGGGCGAGGTCCCAGGATCGGCCAGAGACAAGCTGACCTCATGCTCGTGCAGACACGAAAATGCGGCCTCCCACGCTTCCGTGTGCGCCGAGCGCGTCTCGGCGACCTGCGCTGCCTGTGTGTACGCGGTTAGGAGCATGTGCATCGGGTTGCGCCAGGCATCCAGCACCGACGTGTCGATGGCATGCAATTCCTTGTTTCTTGGGCTGATGTCATGGTCCGAGACAGGCCTCTCGCGTTTCAAGACCAACGCGTTCTTTCGTTCCTTCGCTAGCATTGCCCGTTTCTTCTTGCCTATCTCATTCTTGAACTTGAGGGTAATGGATGCGGCGCTGTTCACTAACTGCCCCTTCTTCGCAACCACAGACAGAGCCTCGACGGATTTCTGCGCATTTCCGAGAGACACGGACATTTGCGCGGCGACGTTGCGCTCCAGGATGTCCAAGTCTGCGCGCTTGAACACGCGCCCATAGCGTGGCGCAGTGATATCCGCGCGACATGTTGGACACGTGGGCGGCCGCCTGAATCCAACCGGAGACAACAAACCCCGCCAGGCCCCGTCTTCCCCGCGGATGTAGAACTCGGACATGCCACAGTGCCCGTCGAGCGTCTCGACGGTGAAAGTGTGGCGGCAGGACGGAATGGTGATCAAAAGCTCGTCCAGGGTCTCCTCGTCCGGCTCGATTTCCGCCAACGTGCGTTGCATGACAAAGTCTGCAATCTGCGTTTGCTGCTCGTCAGAAGCGCACAGAGGACACAGTTGGATAGCGCAGTCCTCGCCGCACACTATTGGGAAATGAGTGCCAGGACTGGACAAAAATAAGGCCATATGTGGATCTTACCAGAGGGGCACTGGTGACCACATCGAAGGTCCTTTTCACAGCGTCTGTCACACGGAAGACGGGCGCACACCTAGGTTACTCGTCGTCAGGCCCAATCACAGAATAGACCGATGTTGCTTACGGAACCACAAGGGACTGGACAAGCATCGTGAGGGCATACCCTGCAGGCGCACGGGTCAGCACGAACGCCGCTCGCGACGCGTCAAGACAGAGTACTCACCACGTGCACGCTTGCTTGCATGGCGCACACGGAACATGACACAGGCGTCTGCACCGTGAGTGAGCGCATGCCTGTCTGCACGGAGCGTTGCAGCTGCTCGTATGCTCGTGTCCCTCGGAACACGGCTCCTGACAAGGGTGTTCGCAATACAACCGTTTCTGACACGGATGGGAGGCGTGATTGGTCCTCTTGACCGGCTGGCTGTCGTCCGAGGCGGGATTGACTGCTTGACATTCGTCGCAGCTTGCATTGCAAACCTTGCCACAGCACGACATGAACTGCGCACACCGAGCCCGGCACTGGTAGTCTTCTGGGTCTTGGGAACAGGGCATCGGCGCGCTGTGTTCGCAGTCCGTTAGCTTCTTAACCACCTTTTCGTCGCAGCAAACGCTGTCGAGCATCTCCAGTCGGGAGCTGCGGTAGTTCGCTCAGCCTCGCCGAAACAGTGGAAGCGCATCCCTTCGTGGAACGTACCATGGAACCGATTCCTTGACATGTCCACACGGCAGCCGAACGTTAAGAATCGGGAACATGCACTTTCCACACGGCTCGTTGCACTCCTTTCGGCATGGGTGGTCGCGATGACACAACTTCCTGCACAGCTTTGTACAACTCACAGCGACGTGGATTGCATCGTCACTGTGACACTGAATTTCGAGTTAGATTTAGACAAGAAATTGACGGTAGAATGGACCTTGAATGGACAGAGGTGACCACATTTCAGCAATGCGTCACACGGCTCCATGCAACCTCCTGCGTGAATCCAGTATAGTCATTATAACTGTCGAACACCGAGCGGTGCAAGAAGACGTACCGTCTGGCGCGATGCGTGAAAGCTGACCCGGCCGCGAGATATACTCGACCTTTTCAGGGTGACGATGGCAAGCAATAGGCAAGCCTGGACCCAATGCATCCTGTGAGTCCAATTCCTCAATGATTGAGTGCCACATTTCGCTCTTAAGGGATAGGTTGTTAGCATTTCCAAATATGTAGAGACCTTCGCGAGCTCGGGATAATGCCACTGTAGAAGGAAAAGAGCAAAGCGAGGCAAGTCATGTAATCAGTCAGCATCCGGTGTCGTACGAGGGAGGAAAAACATATACCATTGGTGCGGTTTTTGGACTAAAGCAAGGCCAAGTCAGCAGACCCGCCAGGGCAGTCAACGTGCGCATATATCATGATACACACCTTGAGGAACCCGATGTTGGCCTTGGTGGTTTGCGCCTCCACTTCTTCTCCTTCTGCGCCGCCCGAGTTTCGTACGAGAGAAAGGATGACGATCTGTTGTTATTTATGCGTTAGTTGATCAGAACCAACTCAAGACAATGTTTACTCACCTTGCCCTCTTCGCCTTGATAGTTGTCAACGGTCCGCAACCTGACCTAAATACAAGAACATGGCATTCAACTTCTGCATCGATTAGATCCACAAGCCTGTTGCGGGTCGCGCGGACGAAAAACGAAAAACGAAAAACAGGAACGTACGCGGCTCGTGATCTTGACACGCTGGATAGACTCCCCGCCCAGTATGTCGTCCCCGTCCTCCCGGTCGCCTTCTTGATCGTCGAGCGCAGCCTGGTCCCGCTCGTCGATAACCACTGCGACTTCACCACCGAGCGCGTCTCTGAGTCGGGCGAGCTGGCCCAGGTACGCACAGAGGACGACAATGTCACCTTCTGTGGAGTAACAACCCTGTCTGGAGAAAACAGTAGTAGTAGGCAGGAGAAGATATCGAGTTGACAACCTACCGGAGGAGGTAGAGCACGAGGTCTCTGATCATTTCCACCTTGGTTTCAGTGTGTGAGTCCTTTGCAAAAGAAATATGCTTTGTATGTTCGTACCTCGTACACGTTGTATTTGCTGGCAGTGTCGTCCACACCGCCGTTCTCCTTGTGGCTATGGTTGACGAAGAACACGTTCTTCACCATGCCCCGGACGTCGGGGTAGGACATAACCTTTTCGTGATCTTGCAAACCGTTGTACAGTGTGTTCCTGTTCATCACCACCATCGTTATTATGTTTCGAATCAGATAAATGTTCTAATACACACCTTATGAGGCTCGAAATCGTCGGACGCATGCGTCGCTGCACGTCTATCCGCGACATTGGCAGACCGGACGTTGCCAGGCGCTCCATCAGTGACATGTCGAACCTATACAGCTTGCTCCCACGCGAGTGGTCCATCGACAGCGCTAGAAAGAAAACAAACCAAACTAAGGTCAAAAATAGGAGTGCCAAAGTCCGCAACGTACGTACCAAAGTTGTTCAATGTCGGACGCAATTGAAGGGGATCACCGATGAGGATGAGGTGTTCCACTGAGGGCACAAGGCTGCCCAGCACGTGCGCCTCGAGGACTTGTCCAGCTTCCTCAACCAACAGCACTTTCGGTGCCAGGGACTATTTAAAGCACAAACAGTAGTGAATGTCGTGATCAAGACAATCTATACGGCTTCGCCACGCACCTTTAGCAGCGTTCCGAGTTTTGCCGCACCTGTCGTCGTGCATCCGATGATCTTGACGCCACGCAACAACTCGCGTCGGACCTACTTGTGTGAACGGGTGTAAAATGCCATCAGAATGACACAATGAAATCGAGAAAACGAGGAACGCTATCCCACCTCTTCCTTTATTTCGTTATACTCTTGAATTTGCGCGGCATGCTTCTTCCTCAGCCGTTCAAACTCGTCCTGCTGGTTCTGCTGCATCTCTGTCCTCGCCTGTTCAATCCAGAACGTATGCAGGATCTGTCGCTCGTAGCGACTCATTTCCCAGACCCCGCCGTCGTCCAGCAGTACTTCTAAGGGTCGGCATCCGAAAGGTACGGTCGGGATATCGTCTTCTCCCAGGGCCACGAAAAATCCAAAGGCGTCGTTCACAGGAGATGGGTAAGGAGAAGCATCCTCCATTTGTAGCTCATCCTCATCAACAAGCGGATCCAAGGCTGTTGTTGGAGCGCTGTTGGCAGACGCAGACGGCCCAGACATCGAAGCCGGGGCATTTTGTACCGCCGAAGAATTGACATCCGTATTGTCCATGTCAGAGAAATTAGTGATCATCCACATCTTCTCGGGCTCCTCCTCTAGCAACCCATCGTCCGACTCTGTCTCCTCCGAAGAGTCCTCGTCCTCATTGTTTCCCGCAGTTTCTCTCGACAGGATCTCGAACGGATTGGAACGTGTTGACGGGCCAGGCTCGGGTTCAGGTGGGGTGAACGTTTGTGGATCAGCATGAACAACCGGACTGGTGATCGTTTCCAGAAACTCGATGTCCCCGCCGTTCTTCCAGAACGCATAGATCGAAGTGTCCTCTTCGATCACCTGTCCCCTCCGACCCTGTCTCTGCCACCTTTCTCCAGACTCAGATTCATCATTTTCGAGTCCCTTGGCGACAGCGATCCACTCCGGCGGCTCAGTCATCATAGCGTGATGTTCCGCGTGGAAGAGCGACAGATACTTTCTGATCTCTGAGGAGTCCGACTCGAGATCGGCGTTGGAGACTCGTTTCATCAGGTTGCAGATCTCCGTCCCCAGGTCCTTGAGCTCAAAGTACTTGGCTTGGGAGCCAGGACTGAGGCGAGACTGTCCGGAGGCCTTCTCGCGCGTTTCGATAGAGTACTCGCCGATGCGCTCGTCGGACGTTCGAGAACCCAAGCGGACAATTTTTTGCGTGATGCCCGCATCAAGGACGGAGCATAGCATGTGGTCGAGCGCGTGGTTTGTGAACGCGATCATGAGGATGGGGCCAATGTCGTTTGCCACAAGCACACGCAGTAGCTCGACCCCCGTGTAACTCTAGGATCGAGAAACGATTTGTTAGCTGGAGGAGTTAGCTGATGGTCTAAGTGTAGTTTATCACCTTTCCAGTTCCAGGAGGTCTAAATAGCGTCAACGAACGAGTTCATACTAAATTCAGAAATCCTTGACTTACCCTTGAATCAATACGAGTTCCCTCGTCAGTGATGCAATGACAGCATCCGCCTGGCTGGGGTCAAGACGACTGGCCCGACGCAGCTCTGCCCTTGCATGGTCGACCGAATTCTTATCTGAAACGCTCATCCGCAAGTCGGCCACCTCGGCATCTTCGTCGAACAAGGATGACAACTGGAATGTGAAACCCGGCAGTCGTGCATACTTCGGAGCGTCAATTGTGCACGTCCTAAGGTAATCCGGGGACCTAAGCACGAGGTAACGCGAAAAAGGAATGTTCTCAGGCTCCGTCTTCAGTGCCTCGAGGAACGGCCGAATGGCTTCAAACAAGACAGGCAACTCGACGAGCACCTTGACGTTGTCATTGAACGGGGACGGTCCGCTCCTCAGCTCAGAAAGAATGCGTTGTTCGAAGGCGCTGTCGAAAAAGACGACTCGAATCTTGACGCGATCCTCGTCGGTCCTGACGTGCTCGGTCAACTCGGTGAGGGAACTAGTGATGGTGCCGAGATGGACAGATATTCCCACGTTGGTCTGCCAGACAAGCGCGACGAGTCCGCCTTGCACGAGTCGCTTACCACTCATCCCCTTCCAAAACTGTACGCGCGCTCCACCCTGGCCTGAACGAGCCTTTCCTGGAGGCGTTTGGACAGTGATACTGGTGGATATCCCTCGAGAGTCGGGAACCAACGACTTGAACTTGACGTCGGTGTAGACGTTGAACATGAGCGAATCGTGGTTATCGGACACCCCATGGTACTTTCCTCCTCCCTTCTGAAGGAGTTCACCGAGCCTCGTCTTTCGCTTGTGTAGATTGTCCAAATCCTCTTGCACCAGCTGCGCCGCCTTTCGCAAAGGGGCTCTTGAATCGAACGTTGGTATGTCGCACACGTACATGATCAACGGGGACACTTACGTGAGCTCCTCTCTAAGCAGACGAAATTGGATGTCGAGCAAGCGCTGCATCGAGTCCGCTGGAGCAGGGTGCGGCGCATTAAACAAATTGGCAGGCAAAAACGGTTGCAGCCGGTACATCAACTCCTCGTGTGTTGGCGCGACGCGAATATCGTATATGTCCACAAAGTCGTTGTCATGTCGCGGACCATCCAGACGGAGGTTACCCGGAGGGTCGTAATTGCTATGCAATGCGGCGACGAGACCCTCATTGGATACCCTGTTTAGACCTCCCAGAGCATTCTTGCCGTAGTCCAAGCGGGTTTCTTTTGCAACTTCACGATTGACGATGGATTCTAGACGTTTGACTTTTTCCTTCAGTTCGTTAACCAGGAGGTCCCGAACTGGCCCAGCGACGCTTTGAAATGGGTTATCGAATGTTGGCGGAGAGGACGATATCCCCGTAATCCACTGATCGAACCAGAGACGAAGGTTTGTAACCAGAGTAACGAGGCGCGGGTAATTTACCACGGCGTTCTTGAAACGAACAAGACATCTACAAACGCGACGTAAAGACGAAATCCGGAAGAACAAAAGATGTCAAACGTACTCGTCCAAAACACCGGCTATGGATGCCAACACCTGGACACCCAATTGAGGATTATTTGTTGCTAAATTGCTATCTTTGAAGGTACGAATGGCCATGATCATGGCCATGTTTTTTTCCACGGTGTCGGCTAGCTCATTGATATTTTGTAGCATTTCGTTGAAGAGGGTACTGCATTACCCATTATCAGTGGTAAGTTTGGAATATCGTTGCTTCTCTCTTACTTTACTCGGGTGACTTGCGTGCTTTTGATGACCGAATCCGATGACAAATACTGCAAGAGATGAATGAGATAGCAACCTTGAGAGCAAAGATTGCACTGACACGAAGAATGGGCAGTATACCTCTCTGGAAGGAGAGGATATCCCGACTGGTTCCAGCATCGGAAGACACTCGTTGCCAGCGTATGATATCAATCAGACGATGTAGGCCGTTTTGCTACAGGGAAGAATAAATCAACAGCTACAGAATGATCCAATTCGCGACTCACTGAAGCCATAGTTTGCAAAAGGAGCTGACATGGATACATAGTCAACATCATCCATGATTAGCATCACCATTCATAACTTACTTGACCATCTTCTTGAGTCTGATAACGATTTCAGCGCCTTGTTCGCCACAACAAGAAACATGTGTGTCGTACCCAATTCTCATTAGAAGCACTGGCGCTGTTCAGCGGCTTCATGAATGCATAGATTTCGAAAGTGCTCTTGAATCTAAAGTTATCAGAAAGATATCTCTTGAGCGCGTTGTGCGCTTCGGTGGGTGACAGAGTGGAGGAAGGATCTGGAGAAAAAAACCCGTCCGTTCCGCTACCACCGATCTTCGCCAGGCCCGCTTCGGTCAGAAAAGGTGCCACGCGTTGAAGGAGGGCAGCGGATCGCGACGCCGTGGACGCGATGGCAGGGGATGTCCTGCCCTGTCCCCCTTTCCGGTCGTGCCTATAATAACAGTTGAACTCTCTTTTGCATCTGCCCTGTTCCCAAAAGAACCTGCAGACGCCAGGAGGGACGTCTCCACTACCTGCACGAGCAGCACTGCTTTGTGGCGCAACAGAGCTGCTGGCTGTGGTTGAGGGAGAAAGTGAACGAGCCTGAGGAGATGAATGTGAGAAGGTACACTGGTTGCCTCTATTGCAACCAGCGGGCATATTGAAGAAACGACAAGGGCTTCTTTGTGGCGCAACAGAGCTGTTGGCTGTGGTTGAGGGAGAAAGTGGACGAGACTGAGGAGATGAATGTGAGAAGGTACACTGGTTGCCTTTACTGCAACCAGCGGGCGTATTCAAGAAACGACAAGGACGAGACATTGCTGGAATCCGATTCCAGCCGTGAATGCTTTACTTATAAGGATCAGTAAGCCGCTACAGCAAGTGGATTCTAGCTCCGCCGATAAGATTCAGCCACAGGAACGCGAGATTCGAGAATTCGACTCGGAAGGACCAAGCATGATGCACGATGCATATCTTCTGGTGGAGTCCCGACCTGAGCTCGGACGGCTAACTTCTGACAGCCTTGCCAGCGACGGTTTTAGGGGAAGAATATTAACCCTTATCCATGTATACTGGTGGTAGTGACGGTCTAGCGATGAATATCCTAGTGGTGTCACGCGTAAGGAACGTCACTTTCATCACACTCGGTCACCTAATTCCTAGTCACATTCTCACGATCGTCCAAATTACCTTTAGTATTTCACTTCATCTCCGTCTATCTCACCTGCTCCTATTGTAGGAAGTTCCATACATCATCATGACGTGGTACACGCCTTGTCCGCATGTTCATTAGTATAAGTAGCTGCAGGTAGTCTACGATGACCTTCTCCCTCACTTTGAGTGGTCTTCGTTGGCGAGGTCATCCCTGATTCAACAAAGCTCTTCTAAGTTCTTGTTCATGTCGTAAAATGCGGCGAATCCTGTATGTAATACTGTAAGTCGGACTTTCTCGTCACCGCCGCGGAGTGGTCCGCGCAGCGTACCACCATTGTTATGGCTTCGTTTCGTTTCGCAGTCCGCAACCTCTCGACTGGCAAACTGTGCACTTCCATGCACCCGCAAACGCAGGTATACTAGTGGCGTGCCACGAGATGATCACGAATTCTGGATGGAACTTCACCAGAAAAAGTGACCATCATTGTTGTCCCAAACTTGAACTAGTAAATCATTCCGACGCCAGTATGTACTAGTAAGTGACACAGCTGGCCATGAATAGATAACAGCCCTTGTAACCGTACGTCGTAGTCGCCCTATAGAGCGTGGTCCTGTTCTTTTATGCCCGCCCTTCTCAGTGTTTCCGCCATTGGCCATGGTCGGCTTCCACAGTAAGGCTGGGTCGATTTTTTGCGAGCGATGCTGCAAGATGAACAAAGCTCAAACCGTGTTAACATCCCGGAGGTGGGTCAACGCAATCCATCAGGATCACAAGAATCAAAGAAACGAGATACATCAAGTGTCGGCGTAATAATAGGCTGTGCGAAACAAAGATGTTCGTATTCATCCAACAGACAAAGATGTGGCCTGCTATGACTCACAGATCCGAGCTGTCGACCGCTTGGTGGTGCAGTGGGACACGTTCGACACAACCCGTGTTGACATAGGCTGGTCATATCAAGCAAATTTAGGAATTAGTAAACAACACACAAACTGCATCTCGGACTGTCATGCTGTAGCTTCCAGATGATCACTCCGTAAACTATGAGTCATTCGTACCGACAAGACCAAGTAGTGTGGATGCTAACCCTTGATCAAGATTGCCATGACCCACCAGTCAAAATCAACATTAAGAACGAAAGCCTACGGGAAGTAAAGTTCGCGGCTGATGGCAAATATCTCGTGAGCGGGGATGAAGACAAGCCTGTTCGGGTGTGGCAGATGGGAGGACGGCGAGGAAATGGCGACGATAGAAGCGAAAGCTTTCAGCTGTCTGGCTGTGTCAAATGAGCTAGAACGCTCTTTGCCAGTGGGTTCCTGTGGGACATAAACACCGTTGAAAAGTCTTCAACCGACTGTATCACACTCCTCCGATCAGTCCTTATTCCACTCCACAATACCCCGTCGGATGGGCTGAGAGTAGTGAAATACGGAATGGAGTCGCAAAGCAGCAAAATTTTAGATCCGTCCAGGTCTGGGATGGCCGCCTCAGGCGAGGTCGAGGCTTTTGGAATGCGACCAGGTGACCGTAACGCAACCGTGATGTCGGTACGATTACTTATGTGCATTGTTTTGACATTGTGCAAGATTCAAGGCGAACAGATGCGTCCAGGCGAGTCCTATACATTGTCCGGAATCCGGATGGAATGAGCCAACATCATACAAACATTCACGTCGTAGCTACAACATGAGTAATAATTTAGAAATACATCATACCACGACTACTAGCCAATTTTCAACACCCCGAGTATTCAAACAACTATTTCCAAGTTCCCCCCCTTTTTTTTTCCATCGATCAAGCAGCCACAAGGCCAAGCTTCCCGCGCTGCAGTACAGCTTTGAACCCGAAGTGATCTTCAGCACTAAAGTTTTGGATCGGGTTGTACATCGTGTGGATTTGCTTTCGCGCGTTGATTTCGCCGATGACGAACCTCGCCTCCTCGTCTTCAGGATCCAGAACCTTGTCCAGATCCGCGTCCAACAGGATTGGGCCGTGCGGGTCCGTCAGTTCACCGGGAACCCTGACGGCAGCAAATCGTCAACACTAGTCATTATGAAATGTAGAAAGGATGTACCTGGCAATGACGCGCTCGTACATCTCAGGATCAGTGGGAGCAAACAAGTAGCGACAGAAGTCCATCGTTTTCTGCGGACCCAGACATAATTTAGCGATCGGTCAACACATCGTGTGTAATGAACAGTCAGCTCACGTCTAGCTCGTCATCCGTCAAAGTCTTTCCAACATCGGCGGTACCCTGGATGACTGGAGGACATACCATGTCAATGGAAAGCGCACAACAAAGTGCGATCATACTTACCTGGTCGAATCAAGTCAAATGCGCGATCGAAGTTGTCCTCGTTGACATCGCTCATCACATCGATTGATTGATTGCGAATTTGTTTGTACGTTCCAAGGACGACGAGCAAGAACCTTATGCGGTTCACAGATGAGCAGCTAGAATGGTGTAAAATCATCTGTTTACATACCTCGTGTACGACGTGCCCACTTTAGAGCTGTGCCATTTCTGCGCCTCGTCCTCTGTGGAGGATCCACGGATAGAAGCCGAGATCGTTACTGCAGCGGACATACCGCCCGTGAATGCAAGATGGACGCCAGAGGAGAAGAAAGGATCGATGAAAGCTGTTTGGATGTGAAGGATATTACTTTTCGTCTATTTTCAGAACCAACGACTTACCACCAGCATCTCCTGCAATGCGGTAGTGGTCCCCTGCGTACGACGTTGCGGAATAGCTATAGTCACTTGCGCTCTTGACTGATCCGGGCTTTCCTGAGTTTCTAAGAGTCGCATTTTCCAAAAACTTGACTAAGCCAGGCGACCTCTCAATTTCCTGCAAGTAATGCGCCTGTAGGCTCGGTATTCCCGTAGGATTTTGAAGCTCTTTCTTCTTGCGGTTGCTACTGTCTTGATCCATGACAATTCCGACCGAGGTCGAACCATCGTGGAGAGGAATGAACCACGACCATCCAGACTCATCTGTCAACATCATTACAGAATGAGACCCAAAACATTTCGCATAGACTCATCCCACAGACCTGTTAGAGACTCGACCCAGACAGCGTTATCCCGACTGGTTCCTGGCATATACCTTTCGGTGTTTTCCCAGTATCCCCAGCACGCGATGTTATTGAGACTTTTATTGAAGTGCCTGTTTTTGAGGTATTTGGTAGACATGATGCCGTTTCTTCCAGTGGCATCCACCAGATATTCGAACGAAATTTGGCCCTCGACGCCATCGCGAGATACCCAGGAGGCAGAAACAGGACGCTTGCCATCGAAGTGTAGTTCCGTGACTCTGGTCTCATCAATCACTGTTGCGCCGTTTTTCGCGGCGTGCTTAAGCATGAGGTCGTCGAACTCCTCGCGAATCTGCAGAGGTCGTGATGTTTTACCAACATGCACGAGCACCCATAAATCATATACTTACGACATTCCAGGACGCGCTGTCAGGGCCCAGTGCAATGAAATCGGTGTCTGGAATGCATTTGAGCAATGAGTACAGCAATCATTGGGTGGGGGAAACGGAACACATACATCCTTCACGTTTGCGTTGGTTGAGCTTGACCGCTGTGCCAGGCTGAATAGAAGTTTAGCCATGCTATGAAACACAACGTCATCACGTACCTTGTCGCAGAATCCGTAGTTCTTCACGTCTTCCTCTGCATCTATAAATTTCAAGAATGGTCGAACCGAAGGCAGCAAACCTTCTCCGATATGATACCTTTGTATCGCAGACTGCGTCAGAACTTTCCGACGATTCATCTCAGCCTGAGGGTCTCTAGTACAGACCTTGGGAACTTGGCAGCCTCCAGAACCACGACCTCAAATCCTTCTCTTGCGAGAGCAGCCGCCGCATAGCTGCCTGCGGGGCCACCTCCAATCACAAGTATCTGCGCTCTGACGGGCTGTGGGGGATGAATGAGGCGACTGCAATAAAATGAGGTAGGAGAAACCCATACAACTGTTGCTACCATTGCTCGCGAATCAATCAATTCGCACTGAGTGGCCGAGGTGACTTCAAGTTAGAGGGTCCTTAGCGAACCATCCCGCCTTTTAACTGTCTTCTGCTTTCTGTATCGGGAATAATATGTGGTATGAATACTCGGTTTCCACAGGTCTATTAGTTTCAAGTTGCACTGAACGCACCGGATTCCTGACGCTTCTTTGCCATATTGTGGTTTCTATAAGGACTGCTTCAACTTGTTATCAGTGGTTCTGACCCGGGCCATTCTGCGTTTACCGAGTAACGTAATGAAGCCGAATTTCCTTTTTTTCGCTCGCATTGCTCTGAAGTATTACTTACCAGTAGCAATCAACCAGAAAAAAGCGTCATTGAAATCTGTCTCGCAGACTCAGTGTGCTAGGCTACGTCTGGAGAAGTACTTGAAAAATATCTGCAAAATCAGTAGTGTTACATTGTAGGGGGCTTCTACCTTATCGGATGATTGAACGGTCTTGCGGATAAGCAGCTCCTTTAAATAGTTCTCCGATCACGGATCTCTGATGCAGGCCAGCATATTTACTGGTAATTTCTCTATTTTTTTTTTTCGCTTGCATTCGAATTTCAGATCTGATCGGTCCATGGTGAGGTCACCATGGTTGAGTCGTCCGCAGTGTGAACTTTGACTTTTCTGACCCAACTCCGCAGACTCATTGTCATGATAATGCCATTGTAAACCCTTTACGGTTTGAAACACGGATTGATCTGAAACAGTTCTGCATACCACAGCCCTACGGGCAGGAAGTCCTATCACGGAGGATGTTCATAATCGTAAGTACTAAGCCCTCTTCCCTCTTATCTCGGATTAACACAACTTGCTATCGACGAAAAGACAGAATGCGTCGGCACAGGGGAAAATGAAAAGGTCGTGTAACTCAGTGAGAGGCGTCATCAAAGGACGTCCAGTATCTGAATGCCTTCGATCTCATTTGAACTTCAATATCATCGGCGTAATCTCCTCCACTACTTGCACAGTGATCACATTCTCCGTTGCGATCTTGCTGCTTGCAGCCACACCGTCAAGGCTCGGCGTGAACAAAAATGCACCAAACGATCTCCTCAGTCTAACGACGAGTTGGTGAGTAGTCGACCGAGTGCCTTGTCTCCCTATATACAACAGGCAACAAGATCAAAAATATCCCCAGAAGTGAGTATGCAGCATCCTCAACGAGCGTCGTCTGTCGTTGTGAAGTTGGACATGACTCTGTTCGGATGTCATCTAACCCTGGTCGCAGTGACACCATGGCTTGTGCAGATTCCATGCCTATCGCCTCCTCCATCTCCGAGATAGTCTCATGACATCTTTGTGGTTCGGGACAGCCAGGTTCATGTCAGGTTTCTACTAGTCCTCGATGTAGAACCTAGTATCCACTTTGGATGCATGGTATTCCTGGAATGTCCATGCGCCAGAGTTCAATTGGGTATGGAGCTGCTGCATAGTAGACACAATGTCGAATCACATTGTTCTCTAGGCAGCCATCGTCACGGGCGATGTTCGAGTGGTGTGAAAGTTCTTCCCTGACAGTCATGTTCCTCAGTGGTGTTCGGGCCTCATCGCGTCGCGGTGATCTTGTGTGGAGTATCTGGGACCATGAATCCTACACAATGATGTGTATGACCGAGTTGAACAGAGGCCGAGTCGGACCACCAGACTAATAACTTCCCTCGTTGACATCTTTCGCATATAATCGCATCTGCGACTCGGATGTAGCACGAGCAATCGTACAAGCACTCCAGGGACGCTATAACGCTATGATCACATGAAAGGACGGCACAGAGAATACCGGAGACGTGTTCCATCCCCCGGTGTAGGCATGCATAAAAGTCGACTAATCATATATGCACACACGACAACGGCTCACCGGCATCAAAAAAAAAAGTCACTAGTGTTACACTATCTGAATGCTCTTCTCGCAATGTCTCCCCATGCTGGAGCTCACAACTCCAACTCGGCCCGCGCATTACTGCTCCCCACCGTGCTCACGTTCTCCTCCCTCGCCCTCCTCCTACCACCCCCCGCATCCCCAACCCAATTCACCTCGCCCGACACCCCACTCCCATTCCTCGTCCGCGTCTGCGTCACCACGCGTCGCCTTCCCCTCCCCGACGGATCCACCACCCGTGCGTCCTCCGTCATTACCGCCCGGCTGTTGGACGTCGACACCGCATACCGCCCTTCAAATGCGGGGTGCATACCCACCGACGCCGCGGCGTTCGACGTCCGCACGTCCGACACAAGAGACGCACCGAGGGGCATGTCGTCGTACTGCAGCCGGATCGCGCCGTTGCTTGAGCGCGCTTGGACGGTAAAGTCGCCGGCCCATCCCGTGCCAGAGCCAGAAGAGGGCGTCATCAGCGACACGGACGAAGTGATCTTGCTGTAAGAGGGGCATCTACGTTAATTCATGCGGGGTCCGGCGAGCGAAGACGGACGGACCCGTTACTCGTGCGCATCTCCAACTGGACGGGCCCAGTGTCTCGTCTTCCTCCGGCGCTCAGGAGAGACGCGGTCGCCTGGATGGGCGCGTTCGAGGTGTGCAGCTTCAGTACGTCAGAGGTGTTGAAATGGCCCACGATGGCACCGTTACTCGAACTCAGGGAGCCTCTCGTGAGCGTGATGGACTGGAGGAACGAAAGGACGCCGGTGGTCAGTACCATCACCGACAATATGGAGACTCTGGACCAGATCACGCACCTCGACGCGAACACGAGCATTGGACGTCGAAATTCGGAGGTCGTCGAACGCGACACCCTGCCACAAGTCGCCGATGTCATAACCAAAGTTGCCTGTATCGGTCGTGAACGCGCGGACGCGGAGCGGGGTGTGTTGGGAAAGGGTAGCCGGGAGGGTCCATACGACGTCAAATTGGAGCTGATCGCGCGAGTCGGTCCATGATGCTGGCGCGGGCGTCTAGATAGAACACGATACGAAGATCGATAAGATTGGAATGAATATGTAGGGCCAACGATACCGAAAAGGAAAAGGTACACGTACATATATACCTACGCCGTGTGCATTTTCGCCCTTGTGAAGGCTGCACACGGTCGCACGCGCAAGCGCGCGGGGGTCATGGTATGCCACGCGCACGTCCACCCGAACCTCGCGCCCGACCTGGGTCGACTGTGTGACTTGGACATTCCCGCTTTGATACGAGCCGCGCGAGACGAGGTAGAGCTCATCGGCAGTGACAGGGAGGACAAAAGACGTTTCAGCGCTATGTGAAAATGTTGGGGCCCAGCGGGGTCGAGAATGGTGAGAGGTCCAGTCGGCGCTGCCGATGGACGTGATGACCCTGCCGTCAGTGGCACGGGGTGTGCCTTGGTCGTCGGTGCGATGCTTGAAGCGGAGTAGAAAGAAGAGGAGAAGTCAGCGACGGTTCGCGAGAGGAGCACAAAGGGACCCTACGTGGGCTCTGTTGGCCATGCGGACGAGGGAGGGTGCAGTGAGGGAGACAAGCGCGAGGTAAATGAGAAGGGCAACTGCCAACGCTTGGAAGAACCGCCTGGCAGGAGATCGGCGATAGACTACGGCTACGGCTACGGTTGCTGCGGGGTGGGGCTCCTGGCGGTTGTGGTGATGATGGTGATGATGATGGTGCTGGTGATGGTCGGCGGGATACGTCGGATATGAACTTGGAGGCGGTGGTGGTGGAGCAGACGTAGGTGTGTGGCGCGGTGAGGCAGCGTCGATGTGATATGAGATCGGACTCGGAGCGGCTTCGAAAGAGTATGAGGGCGGCGAGGACGAGGTTGGCTGTTGTGGATGAACAGTGCCGGGCCCGAAGAAGTTACCTTGACCTGGCGTTGTCGGAAGAAGCTGCTGTTGCAGCTTCTTGTCTGACGGATCCTCGTCAACGATGATGATCATGTCTTGCTTGTTCAAAACGACTCAACAATAGATCGAGAGCCTAGACAATGACGACGAGAACAAAGGACGAGTTGTTTTTTTTTGGTTCCATCTTGTTTTGACTCAGAGAACTGCGGTCCTGTCTTACGACGTTTTTGGGTTGCTTCCGTGCTGCTGTGGCTTATTTCTCTTTACATCCCTTGCCAATCGACTACGCCGCAGTCACCGTTCGGGCTGTGTGTTCTGGAAGGAAGGATAATTGCGGACTTTGAATCAAAGTGGCACGGCAGGGGCGGCCCGCCGTACGACATTCATAATCGACACGGCGGGACAATATTGGTAGGACGATGGACTTGAGGAGGTCCGTAGAAAAGTTTGGTCTTTCCTATCAACCGCGCGTTTTATGTCACAGGAAAAGGGGCACGAAGGAGAGGTTCGACTTGAGGAAGTCGGTTGCCTGGCATGCCCCTGGCACTTGCACTGGCAGAAGTTTCTGTCATTCCTCGCCGAGGCCTTGCAGGGCTCATGATGAGTCCTCTTTCCTCAAGGTCTCACCTGATCTCTTGTACATGTTCGGATCCGGGTTCTGCGGTCCGGGTTTCTCAGGTCAGTTGTTGGCATTCATTTCATTCATCTCACCTATCCCCCCTTTCTTTCGCCACCTCTCGTGCCATCTTTATCCTCCCTTCCCCCCACACACAAAGAACGCCTCATTCAGCTCAAAGAAGATGTTCCTGGTGCGTGCATATATCATATTGTTCACCTCGCAATATGACATGCCATTGTACGTATCACATTGGCATATGGCATCATTATAATTTAAACTTCATCTTCTCGACAACCAAACAATGCGGATGCGGTGCAACTTTGCACCACCACTAGATGTCTACTGCAACTTTATTGATATCGATGCCGTTACGCGAGCGAGGGCAAGCGCGCGCGAGGCAGCCAGAGGCGTCAGGCATGTACCGCTACACGAGACGTCCATTCCATGGCGCTCTGCCACTGGCAGCTGACAGAAGCGGGGACGGGCCCTTGCTGTTCAATGTCCTCTTTCCTCGCTCGGCATCTCATCATTCTTCCATCCGTGCCATCCCCTGCATCCGCCCGCCGTCTGCCGTAGTTGTCAGCCCTGTCCAGGATTTCATTACGATCATGAATTCTAATTCGCCCATCGCATCGCATTGCATCGTGATCACGATATCACCTCATCACTCGGCACACAAACTCTCATTTCATCATATCCGATGATTGCATGATCGCGCTGTGATCCATGAATCATCATCGAGGCCCGGGCCGTCCACAGTCTTGGGGCCACGAGGCAATGACGAGATGGCGGACGTCATCGTGTCTCGTTTACGAGAGTTAATCTCACTTTCTTCTCTCTCTCCCTCGAGCCCCTTGGCACTTTCCGAGATATCTCTCCCCCTTAGTTTTCTCCATTCGGAATGTCGTTATCCGTGAGCCTCGAGGACCAAGCAGCACCAACACATAATTAAGAGACACGCAATACAATGGCACGCGCGCACGTCGAGGTCTGTGTCGTTTCGTGGTTCTTCCGTACCGTTTCGAAACCTAGTCCACATTTTGTCTAACCATTCCTTTTCCCGACTCTCGATCGGGCGGCTTTTTCTTGTTCGTGTAATGTTCCTGCATTCATTGAAACCACGTTGCAGACGTATTGAACGCCATGATGGATTCAGGGCTTTCCCTCCCTCCTTCCCCCGATCCCCGATCGAGGGGGGAGGCGGTAAATTATGCGTTCACAGGGTTTATCCTTTGCTCCGTCGTTTTCTGTCGTCGATGACTTCGTCACAGGGTCCGATCGCGACACCTTCTTCCCGTCGCTGCTCAGCTTCTCCCGGAGCTCCACTCGGGATAAGGACAAAGCTCTTCCTCCCCTCCCTTAGTACTTCCTTCTCGCTGCTACCCTCGTGTTCGCGAGGACGTTACGGGTCGTCTTCAACGCGGAAAACGACCCCACGCTCTATTCCGTGTGATAAGGAAGAACCGTTGACCATAAAGCCGACGAGTCGATTCGACGACGTCACCAGCCAACCACCCAGTGTCATTGATCAGTCAATCGGCCACTCAGGACAGGACGGCAGGCATTTTGCAAAGATCAACGATCGAGATCAGATGGATCATCATATCGGGGTGGATTCGTTCATTCCGTTCGTTCGCTTGCACGCCGCAACACTGCCTGCCTGATACGCTACGCTACTACGAGACGATACACGTGTTCTGAGAGAGTCGGACAACGTGCAGGTAGCCTCACGATGTGAAACGGGACGGTTTGGCTTCGGTTTAGTTTTGGCTTTTCGCTTGCTTTTTTGGTGTGCTGTTAAATTACTGTTACTATTTATTATCACGATAATGAATTTCCTCGACCTCGAGTCAGGGTCGCTCGCACGCACACACGAGATGCAGTAAGCGTGAGTGAATGAATGAGAGGAGGAAGGGGGGAGGAACCAAAGAAGACGAGATCGATGAACACGATTAGGCACATAGCAAGCCGGCCGGCCCGGGAGCGTAAAATAGAAACCCCGTGTCACGGCAAGGACATGCGGCTTGGTGTTTTTACCTGTTCGCCCGTCGAAGGCAG